>JAODAL010031159.1:0-48842 GCA_025379985.1 Phyllomedusa bahiana | reverse complement strand
ATAAAGCTGCTGAAAGCACCTCTCAAAAATGTGTTAAACCAAGTCAGGTGCAAAATATGTCAGTATTCTGTTTTAATTAGTAGAAAAAAATCGTGATAAGTTCTCTTGAAAAACTTTTCAAGTTCATCTTTTGAGACTGGTTCTTGTGTTTTTTAATGCAATACGTATAGAAAGAACTTAGACCGGTGTCACAGAAAAAAAAAACATTTATTAGTTAGCTAAAGAAAAATGAGATTTTAAAAATCCCAAGTGGCCTATAATAAAAAAAAAAGGGTTTTTTTTTAAGATTCGGCAGAGCACTTAGATAAGAACAGTTATCATGCCCTTTATTTGAGAAGGACTGGACCATAACTGCCTTCTTTGGGGGCCCCGTCAGTAAAAAAAGAAATAAACTACCTTATTAATTGTTAGGGGTGTGTTAAATCTTAAAGGGTATCCCATCTCAGATTTTTATGCATATTAAGGAATTTGCATTAGTCAAAGGGGTGCATTCCTAGAGCTAAAATCCACCCCGTCTCAAAAAAGGGGTCCCATGTAACCCCATTTTTTGTGCGCTGCACATAATGGAGACATGCCAAAACTTACTGGGGTATGCTGGGAATTCCTTGAAATAAATAGAAGTCCCCCATGGGGGGCTATTCTGTTTTTTCCGCTCCCAACCAGAGGGGGCCCCATTCTAAATTTTAGGTGTGACCCGAAAAGGGGTTAATTTTATTATTAATATTTTAAAGCCCCAATTGATTCCAGGGGGCGCGTACATTGAGGGGGTTACATACATTACATAAGTCAACGGTACAGGGGAAGTGAAAATGAAAATTTTTTGATAAGGATAATGCAATCCTTCGATACACAAAAATTATCTGAGATGGGAATACTCAAATTAACACAGCTTCTTCTGTCATTCCTGTGTTGATGATTTCTCAAGTTTTCCAGTCTTAAAGGGGTTACACCATGAGTTAAAAACATGTCTGAAACTCACAGCGCAGACAAGAGAGCTGGCCGCGCTGGCGCGGTAATTCTCCGGTCTGTGCCATGGGACCCCGATTTCAGCGAGAGGTGTTTCGGCTCTGTATAACCCCATAGAACAGAATGGAGAGCTGTGTGCAAGCACGGCCAGTTCTCCAGTCCGCACTTTTACTTTCAGGGGCCCATTCCTAAGATAGGTGCGGGTCCAAGAGATGGGAACCGCACCTATCAGGTAAAGATGGCATATCCTAGCCATCATTGTCTATCGTGGTTTTAAAACCCCCTTTAAATTTTGGGTTTTCGGGAAAAAAAACAACGGCCCCCAAAAAATAGCCTTTTTTAGGTCAAAAAAGGTCAAGATTCTTGTAAATTCGGGGCTCCGATTTGCAACAAAATTTTGCTGAAAAGCATAATTTTTACTAGGGGGGGGTACCCTGTGTCTGTGAAGACTTAAAGAGACAATCACCCCACACAAACAACAAAAAAAGATAGTATGAAATAAGGGTTTTTTTCAAAAAAACATTCAATAGAATCAGAGGATTTCCCTCGTTTTACAGGGAAAAGGTTTTACTTTATTTGTAACTCAGGGAATCTTATTCTGTTGGGGGGATACAAACTGTGCAGGGGGAGCTGAGGGCATAGCTGCTTGTAAGGGAATCCCATCTTCACATATACAGTGCGCAGGGAGGGACACGAGGACATAAGGTGAAGAGTTATGTTGCTTCACCTCTTCATCCCCCGAACAAGGGTCTATATACACTGCGGGTTTTGCAAATGATGTAGTTAAAGCTCCCCCTGCACGTGGGGGTCCCCATTCAGAGGGGAGGAGAATTTTATACAAATTTCAATTTAGTCTAATAAACTGTCATGTCCGACTTCTACTTCAAGCTGCTTAAAGGGGCCCGCGTTTTTTTTTTTTATTTTTTTTAAAAAAACAGAATTACAGGTGTAATGCTTTGATTTTTCTAATGAAGCATATTTGATAAAGTGTTTGTATTTTAGTCTTCCGTTACTTCATGAGGTTTCTCTGAAGGTGATAGGTCCTCTTTAATCACCTAGGTTGCTCCACCTAAAATTAAATATTTTCATAAAGGATCATGGAAAAGAGTTGGAACTCTGCAGCACCAACCTTCGGATGTAGTATTCCTTAACTCACACCTGACTCACTTTGCCTTGCAACATGACTGGCATTGATGTAATACCAGTTAATCATCTGCAAACAGCTGTTTGGGGTATTTGCCGCTCATCAGTAAAGACTAAAATATTAATTGGCTAGGTGAGAGGCTTTAGACGTAGCTCAATAGTAATATTCCTCATTAGGGCGAAGCACCATATTGGTGTGTGGAGACTTATGAGTTTTGGATGCTCCACTGAAATTTAAATATATCCAAAAAGGCGCATGGGAAAATATACTTTGCAGTGCCACTTATTGGGTGTAGCAATTCTAAAGTCACATCCAACTCACTGAGCCTTGCAATGTGAATGGCATTAATGACATAAAACAGCTGTCTGCAGATGAATAACTAGTAATGAAAGATCCACAGCACACACAAGCATTGCAATTCAAGTGAATTATATTATACGGTGTGAAAAAATATATACAAACCATACAATTAAAATATTGATAAAAGTTGTTAATGGATCCCAAGGGTTTTAGTCATCACAAATTGATGTGACATTTCCATCGCTTAGCGACCTACAGTATAGTGGTACACTTAGGTGGATTGGTATATAGGTAGCAGAATATATTGTAGTAGGCAGTAGAAAGGAAAGAGGTCACAACCGGTGTTGCTTTGAGACACAGGGAGTGCTTACAGGGAGGCAGGAGAAATGCCAGCATCTCTCCTGCCTCCCCTTCAACGAGCACCCTCTCTAATCGAACCATGTACGGTACATTTTTTTTTATAATATATATTATATATATTATTATAAAATATTATATATAAAATAAATTTTACACACAACCACACACACACATCACACACACATATATACATATACAGATGAATAACTGGCATGCATTAATCCCAATCACATTGCAAGATTGTGTGAGTCGGATGGGACTTGAGGACACCTCCATCTAATAGGTAGTGCTACAGAGTCGCGGCTTTTTTACCATGGACCTTTTTGGATATAACAACGTTTTAATCTAGCTTTATAATCCATAAACACAATATATTCATCTATTTGCCAGTCCTACGCAATGTGAGCCATTCAGCAGCTTGACCAAACTAAATTAAATCCCATCTAAACTAAATCACAAAATAAATCTGCCCACAACCAAGTTCCTATAAACTGAAAATCAGCCAATGACCTCACATGCACACCATACGATAGCATTACCAGATGTCATTTACTGAACGATCAGACTAATTCTTCAAAAAGAAAAAAGAAATGTGGGTCTGCACTATTCAGTCTTCTTGACAATTAGCTTTACATTTATTAGTTGTAGTTTCATGTGACACAACATGAATAAATGGATTATATACTGTATATGCGAACCCCATTGACAGTAGTGGCTTAACTGTAATATTTGGGATATTTTTGATATTTTTTTGTTCCATTTCTTAAATCGATGGAAATATGTTACTGTCGTTTTCCCTAACTTCAATTTTCCCAAAAGTTATTTTCACTGCTAAAACATATAAAATGATGGTGGCAAAACTTTTTCTATTATAAATTCACTTAGAATTATAGCAAAAGCACTTACCATTAAGTATTAATCCATAATCCAGCTTTCTATTTCACCTGAAAATTATTTAGCTTACGCATGTTCTGCTCCTATAAAAATTTCAATAAAAAATAGCAAGCATTTTTCATATGCAAAAATGCAGACTACTCAACTGGCCTCTCTCCATGGTTTGGGAATAATTAGTAACCTTAACAAAACCCTATTTGGGTGAAAAAACACATTTCCTCAGTGAAATCTTTGAATGTTATGATTTTTTGACCATGGGGGTAAGTTTTGGGAAGTAGTGAAAAAAAATTTTGCAACATTTATTCTTTATTTCCCCCCCGAATCATCACGCTGATCTAAATAAAAATTGGAAAATAATTCAACATAACGGAATGATAAAATAAGAAAATAACACTGCTACACCTGTGTATACAAAATAGTTTCTTAAAATTCTTATGCGACATTTACATTATTATTTACAAAAATATTATTGTAGGTTTTGTTGGTCGAATTTTTAATTTTTTAAATATCTTTTTAAAGGATGTCAGTTTTAGTTTTTTTTTAAGATAAAGACTTGAAAACTTGACCCCCCCCCGAAGTTTAAATTTTGAGAGAGACACTTCAGCTTTTTTCCCTGTAGGGGCCCGGTCTAAGCTTGGGGGAAAAAGGGGGAAAGTGGAAAAAATAATTCCTTTAGGGAATGGTAAAGGATACAAAACCAAAAACTACCAAATTTGACGGCTTTCTATTTAATAAAACCCCACTTCTTTTTAAAAGGAAATATTTTTAAATCAGGCCCAAAGCCCAAGGAAGCCTGATTATTCTTTTTAAGGCGAGTGCGCACGGCGTCTTGCGGCACGTACTTGAACGGGACGCAAGACAACGTGTTTATTAGAAGTACGCACTGGCCAGGGCATATTTCTAAAGTGCAGGGAGGGGGGGGGCGGCAGTCCCATTCACTTCTATTTTCCTTGCTGCGTACAAACCGGAAAAAAGTGACGCTCACAAGGCGTCAGGGAAGACGGAAGCAATTCATTCTCTATGAGAGCTATGAATTTCCGTAGTTAGAGGCTGTATTTCGGGGCATATTGCAGCACAATTACACCCCGAAATACGGTCTACAAGACGCCATGTGAACATACCCTTAATGTCTATGGAAACTCTTACAACTGATCCACTACAAGAGTCTATCACTGTTACAACTCAACATCTTTCCAATGCAAGTTATTACACTACATAAATTATAAAAACTACGTTTCTGCTTTTGCTCATGTCTACTTGTAAAAAAAATACCCAAAATAACCACCAAACAGGTAATAGCCATAAATGGTTTATATCATCCCTCATTGCAATCTATTGATTAGCTCATGTACTACATTCCCACATGATATACAGTCTAGAGGGCAGATATAATCCCTTTTATTATATGGCCCCATTTACAGCCCATTCGTGGTATCCTTTGGGATGCCATAAACATTTATTCCGACAGATAGCGCGGTTGTACCACAAAGGGACCAAAGACTTAATGCTTATTGGATTACACTTACGATGTTTAGCAAATGTATTTGGTTTATGCATCATATAAATTGTTATGGTATCCTAAAGGACAATGAATGGGCTTTAGGGGATCTATTAGTTAATGCTGCTGGACTACTTATTTTCAAAAGATACCAATTAATTTTTGTGTCCATCAGGAGCAAACAGTACTGCAAATACAAAGCCATTTTAACACATATGAATGAGTTTTTGTTTTATACAATATACAAAAATCTGCCAATATAGAAAGTCTGTTTAAAGAGATTAGTACATTACATAATTACACAAAGTGTCTGAGACCTGAATTGGAGTCCAAAAAAATGATAAAGACCACTTGACTTGTAAGGGGGTAAAGGTATATATACTAACCCTTGAAGTAAAGAGACTTCATCATTTACTTTACAAGACTGCATGAGAGGCCACTCAATTTCTTGAAAGGTATCATTCTGCAGTTTCAGTTGGCTTTTGCCTTGAATGAAATATACATACTACATATGTATGCATGTTATACTGTGCACATACGATGCCGTATTTCATGTCGTTTATGCACCTTTAGTTTCTGGGTTGCTGCGACGGTCTAACCACAGAACTCCATAGCATAGACCATAGCAACGCCCTTGCCTGTCGCAATGGCAAACGGCAATAATGGTTGGATTCTCAGCTGTCACCTAAAAGGAGGAGGTGCCAGTCGGCATAAGCACAAAAAGGAGCCCTATAATGATGGGAGAACGTATTCTATGAGCCTGGAGCATTGCACCAAGATCCTGAGAAGCACAGATAAAAAGGTGCTTTTTGGCACAAAGAGGAGGATAATGTATATGTGGCGTTGAAGAGTCCTGCATTTCAACTGTAATAATTTAAAGAACTTGGTTCTGTCTACCTGAGGCACATAGGTAAACTGGAGGTCAAAGTTAGATTGTTCATCAAGGAACATTGATGGGTTAAAGACTGGAGGGGGTTTATTTGTTATTAAGAGAATGGCAGGGGTTTAGAAGACCAGAATTGGGTTTCTACTGTGGAACTGGAAAAAGTGTTGCATGATACCTTTAAAGACAATACATAGTGAGTTGTCTAATGTGCTATCGGGGGCTATTGAGCAAGAGTTGTCATCTAGAAATAAAATCTAGAAATAAAATAAGAAGACCTGGAGAGCAAACGGTGTGACGACCTAGAAATGGGTATAGTGGGTTGAGGTAACGTAGCTGTGATAGAGACTGCAGAACTCTGTGCAGGCTGTTGCTAAAGTAGCATGGGCTGAGCATCTTGTCTACCTTGGGTGGTGTCAACTATGGGGAGTCTGCTGTGGCTATAAAAGACACCCACCCATGAGGGAGCCAAGGCATGTTTAGTTGAGCTAGACGCATATCCCAGAGGGGCTACAACTATGTGAGGTGGACTGGACGAAAGGTCAGAAGAGTTTCTACAAATGGGACCCAGAATAGTAGTCACCCTCCTGAAGCTGCAAGAAGTTAACAAAGGCTTGAGGTCCTTGTAAAGTTAACAGTGACATAAATGATATAAAAGAGAGATGGCTTTAACTGTTGTGTTTTAAAGACTCTTTATGTTTCAAAACAGCTGTTTGACGTGACCTAGGCTAAACGGTCACCATCAAGCAATATGTGTCACCGATGTGTTAAGAAAAAAAAATCTAAAAACCATAAAAGAATCTAAACAATACATTCTGCAACTATAAGGGGAGACACTAAATTACCCTCTTATGAACCATGTTGTATTCTAACTAGACCAGTATACAAATATGTACAGTGCAGTGAAGCCACAATAGTTAAAGTTAAACACTTTAGTGGAGCCATGGATTAATGAGTCATAAAAATAGGAAACGGCACTCATGGAGCAAATATGACCCTAACTTTGCATGGTCCTTAAAAAACAAACTACCGTATTTCTCTCTGCTGGTTACGAAACAAAGCCAGTCACTGCTAAAAGTGCAAGTTTTCTGACAATAAGTTGAAGTCCTCAGTCATGTAGCCACATGGCTAGTAGACTGTAGTGCAGTCTGATTATAATTCATCATCTTGGATTCCAAGGTTCAGAAAGAATTGTGCAGATGAGCATCGAAAGGGTTACGCCATATAAAAAAGAGCAAATAGCCAAAAAAATGACTTGCCAAATAAATTTGCTCATCAATGTGCTAATTGCACATTGAAAAACACATTAGCACATTTAAAAAACATTTGCACATTTAAAAAACAAAATAGCCCCAAAAAGCCATTAAGCTTATAGCCCCCATAGTAAACACATGGACACTGAATAATCGTCTTGATTCTAAGGTATACATCAACCTTTTTGAAATGTTATCACACTGCTATAATTTCTGTAATACAAATACAACATTTTATATGCCACTTTGTAATACAGAAAAATAATAAAATTCCACAAAAGAGGACATGAGATCAGCAGGCGAGATTTTACAAAATTACAGACCATGCCAGCAAGTTAATAGAGACATCATGTTTCCAAGATGATGGTTGTGTCATTGTGTAGTCTAGCTAAAATTAGCATCATAACTTTTTCTTTGGTTTTTCAGCTATACAGTGCAAGTGGGGGGATCAGGTCCTTTAACCCAATGACTGTTTTAGTATACCTAAAGCCATAATCCCAGAAAAGTAGAGAAACATCTACACAACAGACCAGCACAAACCAATTTCTAAGGAACATATGAAATAGGCACAGCTATCTCTCTGCCAATCACGGAGCCGGATGTGTAAGCCATCTAATGTGTAATATAAATATACTTTGTGTTAATAATCAGATATAGGAGTTCTTAATAGCAAAGAGCCCATTTCCCGTGAGCTTAAATAGATAAAGATTGTGCTATTTAGAAACTTATCTGAACCCAACAGTGATAATTACAGTGTACATAACAGCTGAATGACTGGAAGATAAATAACAGATTGATGATAGAGAAATAAAAGCTTGAGGACGTTTGCTTATCCTTATGAAAAAGTAACGGTGATGTCATAAAGTTAGAGCTCGCCACCTATGATACCGACTACAACTCTCTTTCCATAGAAAATTCAAAGGCTGAAACATGAAGGATTTACTCTCAAATCATAACAGCACATTATGATCCAGTCTCGCATTTGATAATGAACAATCTTAACACTTTAATCCAAGTAACAATGGTTCTACGCATTGTAATACGTATGTTATATGTATTATTGGCACTAAAGACATATACACAAAGCATAAACATGACTCATTCCTGGAATCCATTTGTTCTTAATATTAATGGCACCTCCAACCAGCACCTATCCAACCATTATGATATCTGTTTGCCACTAAAATTGATCAAAGAAGAATGGAAAACTGTAATTTATAGTTAAAGGAGAACATTTTCAGAAGAACTTCCAAAGGGGGGACTTCTGCTATGCTTTGTATGACCGACTTAGTTTAATAGAACTAGTACTTGCAAGCTGTCTTGTAGAAGCAGTGATCCCAATGACTTAATGGACCAGTGTTATCATAAGTACACTAAAATCCCCATTAATATGACATCTTGACTCGATTAGTAGGGATTATATAGATGAAATCATAAGAGCATGAGACAGAGGTGGCGGGAAGCCCATAGCAAAGATTAAAATTCAACTACACCACAACGCACCAAACCAGCTTAGGCAGGAGGACTTGCTTATTCTTCATAACCCACCCTCATTTTGTAATGTTGCACACCTTATGTGGAGTGGGTTTATTCACAAGTCCAAGCATTATAACTAATACAGCCAACCAAGGCTGGGCTTCCTACTTCAAGGTACCCCATGGTAGTCTCATGGACTACCCCTATAGTAAATGAATCTTTAGATGTAAGACAATCAACATAGAGAGCAGACTCCTCTTGCAACTAAGAAAAATAACTACATAAATGCATGCAAAATGTATTACCCTGTTTCCCCGAAAATAAGACCGTGTATTATATTAATCTTTTTTTCCTAAATATGCGCTAGGCCTTATTTTCAGGGGATGTCTTATTTTTCCATGAACAAGACTTCCCATTTAGTGTTGAACAAAAAAAAAAAAAAAAGGTCAAAATTTATTAATATACTGTAGTCATGTTATCACAAGCATCTGCATAACCAGCCAAACTCTGAATTCCATCAATAATTTCTTATGACTATTTCCCTGTACGACAATCTATGGTACATTTACCATGTCATCATCTTCAGGATCATCATCATCACTCTCCAAACCCTGAATTTCACAGTGAATTTCTTGTGATTCCATTTCTTTTAGAATCATTGGCCACAATCTCTCATGTCTAACAATAGCACTTTCCTTAAATGAGCACCTCTTGTTCAGGTAGCCTCCCATACAAGGTAAGACCTATTTCAATGATCTGCTAACACTAATGTATGGCGTTAGGGGAGCTGCAGCAATGAGGTCTTATTTTCAGGGGAGGCCCTAAGCTTGAAAAATTGCAGTAGATCTTACTTTCGGGGAAACACGGTATTGCAAAAAACATTGTCGATAACTACTTTTTTCTTGTGGTCCGATTGTAGGGAATGTCCATAGCTAGAAAACACCAGAAATGACCAGAAACCGCACCATGTCTGTCCATGGGCTTCGTTTGATGCAAGATCATACAATGGACAGATGTAGCACTGGAAAAACAGTGGACCCTTTTTCTAGTCCTGAACATATTCTTTAAATTGAGAAAGGACATCTATAACCATTTGTTACAGACAATTCATTAACACCAGACCCTCATACAATAACAGTTCACAAATACTAGGGTTCTATCGTAAACTTAACTACAGCACAAAAATGACATGGAAATAATGGGAATTTTGGGACTGAGCATGTCGTACAACCAATTTTACCATAAAATAGAAGATCAAGCAGTCATAGATACTGAAACAAGTGAAACAGCAAACAAGCTCCTACCTGGTGATGAGCACAGCATTGTCATGGTGAGCGATGCCATTCTCTGGAATTGTGTTTCCATCACTTTGGTGCGAGAGGATGGATTTCTGCCACTTACAGAAGCTGTCGAGGGACTTGTCCGCATGGTGGTTTATCTCCAAGTTTGGCTGCAATACAACACGCATACCAGGAATGTTCCAAGCAAATTACTAAGGTCAGTTGTTAAGCCTTTTGAAGACTAAAATGGGACTATAATTAGATGCAGTGGTTTCTAGGAATAATCTCTCCTTGCCAATATTTATCTCTATAAAATCTGACCTAGAGTTCAGCCAATGTATTACTGAGCAGACGTATTGTGTGTTCCAAATGTAATAGTGATTATGTCAATACAACAACTTCACATTATCAACGAGCAGGCATTTAACACATCAATAGGTTTGCAACCCCACTTATGCAAGACAGTTACAGCTTTATAAGTAGCAAATGAAAGACGAAATGACATTCCCATAACTGCATCACATCCAGCTGCCTCGCTCAAATTAATATTATTCATATTTTATTAAGAGCCCATAAAAATAACTCATACTGTACTAGGTTTCCTATGAATAAAGCCAGTGAATTAAAGCCATTCTGCATAGCAGTAGCTGTTCTCAGCCAGCCAAACATCTACTAAAGGGATTGGGTACAACACATGGAGGAATTGGACTTACCAAAGGAATACAGTATGAACATTTTTGAGGAATGAATTTATCACGTTATTTTTTGAGAAAACAATGGTCACTATAAGTACACATACAATGTACACTGATGTACACATACAATCATCATGAAAGTGTTGTCAGTATTTAAGAAGTAGGGAAGATTTTCAGGGCTTGAACTAAATAGATCATTTAGTCAAAATACAAAGTTAAACCGCACCACGGTAGGGAGAAGTAGAAAAAGTATCACTTTTTATCTCCCAGTTCCCCGCCGCTGCAGCTTCGAAGCTCCCCAGTATCTATTCTTCTTTACTTCTAGATTCTCAATCCAACACACGAGAGGATCAAGTTTCATTTACTTAATATGTGTTGGTACAAGAACCCGGAAGAAAAGAGGACTGAATCTTTGGGAGTTTCAGAGCTGCATCAGCGATGGACCGAAACGGATGTATCTTTTTTCTATTTTTCCCCATGGCCCAATTGAACTCCATTTTATTAAATTGACAACCCCTTTAAATGCACGTAACTATTGAGCAATGCAACTAAACAGTCTTAGTGCTAAAAGTATAATTTAAGTGATTATAAAAATATAAGTAGAGTCAGATTTTGGTAAAAATTGGCTAAATTGGGAATCGCTATTACAATACTGATGCCAAGCAAAAGGGACCACAATCATTTACTACTGGTATCAAATGTTTTTGTGGTCATTGTTTTATAACTAAGACTTCCCTATCTTGACACTGGGCAATCTCTCAGAACAAGAAAATGTCATGCAAATCAGTACAGAGCCTATGTTTTATAATAAAACAAACAAAAAAATTTTTTTTAAAAATTCCTACCTGATCTTCTGTGAGAACAATTAAGCGGGCCACTATAATATTCACAACGTTTCCTAGGCTGGAATCACGGTAAAGTTTGGCAACCTGACCTCCAGAAAATAAGAAAAGACACAAAGTCAGACAGTGAAGCAAGGTTTATGGATGAACATAAAATACATAAAATTGTAGACTGTAAGCCCTCGCGGGTAGGGTCCTTTCTCCCTCTGTCATGCCAATTGTCTTTCATCACTTATCATTGTACTCATTTGACTTATGTTATTTATGTAACCCCCTCGAATGTACAGCGCCCTGGAATCAATGGCGCTTTAAAATAAATAATAATATTGTAATGTCATCACTAGTAAACTGTTCACACAATAGCTAAAGACTTGATATTTAAAACAGAAGTGTCATTCAACTGGTTGCTCTGAAGAGTGATGGGGCTCAGAGGACACAGATGGATATTGCCATCTTTAACAGTTCTTGGTCAGCGCATTTGTTTCTCCCATAGGCCTCCATTTTCTTCTAAGGGAAAGTGGTTGGCATAAATCACAGAAACCCCGTGTCCTCTGTACATCAACATAGATTCTCTACTTAAAAAAGATATTCCAGTAATAATGTTAAAACAGGGTCATCTGCTACTTCTTTCTAAGATTTTTACTTTGTTCACCTTAGTAAATGTGCCCAATGTTGAGATAAATGCTTGGTTTTAACCTCTCTATCTAATCCATTGGATACGTGGAGGGATCTCTGGTGAACCACGTCTCTGAAGCTGTAGCATTTTCTCTACTTCTCGAAGAAAATGCTAAGTAAGTACAGTTGCAATCTATTTCTACTTAAGCAAAGATGCTGTAGCTTCAGAACAGCTCACTAGAGATCCCGGTCATCCGGCAAACCCGGTGAAGAAAAACGAGAAACAAGACTAAGCATGCGTGTCCACATCAGCGCAATTACTGCTATTGAAAAGAAACAGCAGATGGTGCTATACTAACATAATTTCTTCAATATCTGTTAAAATAGGTATTTTTTTATAAGTGTAAATAGAAGAAATGTGCATAATACAGGGCTAGATTGAACTCTAACGAATGTTCTTTGTGAGACAGCCATTTAAGGTAATCATACCATAGAGTTTAATGAATTGGCCCATACAGGTTGTTGTTCGAAGCATTATGTTATATGTTAAAACAATACAAAGTCAATGGTGGATCAGTCTCTTCTTGGATCTGATCTAACTGGGGTTATCGTTATATTGATGGCCTTGGAAAAGGTCTGTAGGCCGATGCGTCATGGGGCACTAAAGATTTCCAGGTATACCAGCATCAGCACCAGAAATCTGCCTCTAGCTGGCAGTGGTCACTACAGTTCATCAATTAGAGAAGCCAAGAGATGGCAGAAAATTATCAAAATCAGAAGGAAAGGAAGGAGAATTGGCCATTTGAAATCTTAAGTGTAAGGCCAGTTTTAGTGTTGCCAACCAGACAGAGAGGACTAGCCTATTAAATCCAGTTATACACAGTCTGATTTAAGCACTTAAATAATCAGACAATGAATCAGACAAAAGTGTGGCGGAAATAATGAGAACTGATTGTGACCAAAAGATTTGCCTACAGCATTTGTTAGGATATCTCATAGCAAGATGGGCTGTGGAGTCGGTGCCCATTTTGGTGGAGTTGGAGTCGTTATAAAATGGACCGACTCCCAAAATATATAATAAATTGGTACAGTTAGTTCAATGCTGTGCCACGAGCAAGAGGAATTGGGTCTTGTCAGTGCTACTGCTCCCATTTCTTCAGCCTCATCAGATGAGGAGTTTAAGTTTAAAAAGCATTTGGATGATATGGAGCAGGCAAAGTGTTGCCGCAGAGAAAAAATTTTGGTTACACAGCAAACAGATTGACCATATTTCAGCAACATTTTCACTTGCTTTCAAAACAACCATTCATCAAAATTGACTGTGCATAAGGCAATTCTTTTATACCCTGAAATTGTTAGAGATGTTGGTCACCGGTTTTCCACCAACCCAAGTTAGTGTAGAGAGGCTGTTCTCTAGCCTGGAAATAATAAGATGTGAGGTTATCTATGATGGAGGATCTGATGAAGGCAATAATATTTCTTAGAACAAATTCATAGACTCCACAAATGGTATTCAGGACATTTTTTTGTAAACTGTCTTTTCCCCACTTACTGCAGCGTTTTGCATATTTACAATATGTTTTGTGTTCTAAAGTTGTAGCCAATAAATATATTTTACACTGATAAGCAAAAGGGTAAAAATGTTTTGAACTTTTGACTTTCAGACTCCATATCTCACTATTCACTACAGCGTTGAAAGTGAGACTACCATTATTTTACAGACAATCATTTTAGCTATCTCGTACATAACTTTGACCTGCAAATATGTAGAACATACTTAGTTCTGCAGATTCTTGTCAAGTAACTGCATTGTTACTGTTTTGCTCCTGATGGTGGAACAATGAAGAAGATTTCCAATGAAGAGAGAAGCAGCAATATCCAGCTCATTGATAGTGGTCTCAATGCCAAGAAAATTGCCAAGCTGCATCATGTGAGGCCATGACAGCTTTAAGAATATAAATTGAAGTCTGTCCATCCCTTCAAAAGCCAAATAGTGAACATCCAGGCAAAATACCAGAGTCAACAAGTCGCTCATCACAAGGTCCATGAGTTCTAATCCGACAGACACAGCAGTGGAGGAGGCTCGTATGCTTCGTAAGAGTGAGATCACAGACGTCCATACAAGCAGCGGGCAAGATGCATTACACAGATCTGACATGATGGCCCGAAAAAAGGTGAAGAAGCCTCGACTTCAATCTTGTCATAAAAAGCGTTGGCTCGAGTTTACAAAAAAAGTATGAAGAATGGAAGATTGGAAACATGCGATTTGGAGCAATGAGATGAAAATCGATAGATCCAGCTCTGATGGGTGCAAATGGGTCTGAAAGAATGGGGCTAACGGATCAAGAAACTATCAGGTTTGCTGGAGGAACCGGATGATGTGGGGTTGTTTCACAGCCAAAGTTGTTGGATACTTGACCAGGATTGATGGTGACCTCAATGCTGAGCTATATGTGAGTGTCCTACAAGATGAGTTACTTCATATATTTGAGTACTATGGATATGAAAAGGACGACATGGTGTTCCAGCAGGACAACGACCTGAAGAAGACATCAAGGTTGGAGAAGGAATAGTTCAATGAAAATGAAGTAGAGTTTCTATATTGGCCTCTACACTCCCCAGACCTCAACCCATTCAACACTTGTGGGTAGAGTTGAAGAAAAGCTGTATTCGCACCCAAGTCAAGTCTGCACCAACATTGAGAACATGTAGAAGAGTCCTGGGATCAGATTTTGGTCAAGACATGCTTGAATCTGATCCAGGGCCAAGAAGGATTCAGGCAGTACTGAAAGTCAAAGGTGGATTTAGCAAATACTAACATAATAATAAAAATCAACATTTTGATTTTTAGGAGCAAAACAGTAACGATGCAGTTACAGGACAAGAATCTGCAGGACTAAGCAGTTGCTAAATAGTTGCAAGTCACATTTATGCATAAGATAGCCAAGATGATTGTCTATAAAATGATTGTAGTCTCAAGTTCAAAGCTGTAGTGGATGATAAGATATGGAGCCTGAAAGTCAAAAGTACAAAATATTGTTACCATTTTGCTTGTTAGTGTGTGTTCTACCTAAATAGCTTGATTATTGTATTATAAAATGATAAAAAGCCTAATGTTACCATTTTACTACACTAAAGTTACCACTTAAACATGCGCCATGTATGAGGGAGTGGGAGTCGGAGTAAGGGAAATAGAGGATTCGGAGCTTTGACTTACCGACTCCACAGCCCTCATTATAAAAAAGGGAAGGGAAGACTCTTTACAAAGAAAATCTGAAGAAGCAGGACCAGGCATTGTTTACAGTGCAGGGACCATAAACTTTAGCAGACCACATTACTACGTATAGTTGGTTTTAACATAATAGACTTGTAATTGATAACACAATAGAGCGAATAATGCCACTACAGTGAAATAAAACACACTATATGACAATCAAAGGATGAAAATAGATTTTCTTCCTGAAAATACAATAAAAAGATCTGAGGAACCATAAATAACCCATGTCTTCATCATCTACTATAATTTCCTTTTATCACTGTTGCTTCTCTCACTTAGTACACCTACACAAGGAAGATGTCTTCTAAGAGTTGGCAGCTAATGAGCATTGTAAATGACTCAATGACATCAGCATTCCTTCAGCCACTAAACCAACACAATAAAGAAAGGATTCAGGAGGAGCAGAACAACAGGTAGCGTAGCTGACACTTGGAATACAAAACTGAAAAGTCTAAGTACTGTTCAGAATCAGCTCTTGCTCATTAGATCCGGCAGATAAAAGATGTTACAAGCCACAAAGTGTAGTTAAAGATAATGTCAGCTACTTAACTGGAAATTTTCCAAATCTTTCCTCTAAAACCTAAAAACATCATAACTGCTTTATAAATACACAACAATGACAAAACACAAAGTATGTGGATGGATTTGCTTTTAGTTCTACATACACTGCTCACAAAAAGTTAGGAATATTTGGCTTTTGGTTGAAATTTCAGGATGAACAAAACATTTCTTGAAAACGCTTCTAAATGAACTAAATGAGACCATCTCTTGACTCTAGAATGTTCAATGTTTCAGTAGTTTTTGCACAACTTGCTGATCTCTAACAAGGACCTTAATGGCAAAATATGTGTGGCCTGCGTGCTAGACAACCTGACCACACCACCAGGCATCATTGTCTTGCATGGGCCAGATAACATCTACGGTGGACGAGGGACCAGTGGTCCTCAGTGCAGTTCAGTGATGAAAGTTGATTTCACTCTGAGCAGAAATGATGGCTGCCAACAATGCTGGAGACGTCAAGAAGAGAACTATGCATCATCCAGGTCAGGTACACTTGCTGGTTGTCTATCACACAGACCACGCTGATGTAAACAGTTACAAATGGCCTGATGTGACACTTGGGTGCCCCTCACCTCCCTTAAATGTGCCTGGAGTTGTGTGGCATTAATCATCCAGCTCTTTAGAGCATTGTTTACAATGAAGCAGTCATCAGTGTGTGATGCAGCCAAAGGACGTCCACTTCTTTGCCTTTCTGTGACTCTTCCAGTCTCTCTGTAGCAACCTGCTGATGAAACTTGACACTCTTAGCTCAATGGCCACTTCCATCTGAGAACATCCTGCTTGAAGCCTCTCAATGGCGAGATACGGTTGATCAATTGTAAAGTGCTGTCTTGGTCTCATGATGGCAAAATGTGAACAGCATGATGAGGAGGACTGTTTAAATCCCAATTCAAATTGATCCCGTAAATTAATTAGGCTATTCTGGGATCAAACACCTGTTGGGAATTATGCCATTAAACTCCTTGTTAGACATCAGCAAGTTGTGATTGAACATTTGGACATGTGCATTCTAAAGTTATGAGATGGTCTCCGTTAATTTAAAAGAAATTTCAAGAAATTTTATGTTCATCCTGACATTTCAACCAAGAGCCAAAAATCCCTAGCCATTTTGTGAGTAGTGCATAGTTAACAACATATTTAACCCTACATTTTCAACGTCAAACGGCGATATCAAGGGCTCATTAAAAGCCCAACTCTGACAGTCCAACTTCCAGCTAAGTAAAGAATGTTGTAATGGTTTACCATTATTTGCAGCATATTAAGAGACAATGATTTGTTTTTACGACTGCAGTTCCCAAAAAGTTGTGATGCTGTGTCAAATGTAAAGAAAACAAGAATGCAATGATATGGAAAACTCTTACATCCATACCTTATTCAAAACAGAATACAGAGAACATATCAGAAGTCAAAAGTAAGACATATTTTCATTTCACATTGACCCCTTGTCCTTCAGACTCAAGAGGAGAGGGACCATTCAGTTTGTTACCAGTACACAGACCTGCATATCTGATGGTATGAGGATGCATTGGAGACTATGGGCAGTTTCAACATCTAGAAAGGCACCATTAATTTTGACTAGTATATAGCGGTTTTAAAACAACATACTCCCATCAGGACAACATTTATATTTAAGGAAAGATCTTGTTCTCTATGAGAACTGTGGATTACCGCAATTTCGGCATGCATCTCGCTCATATTAGAGCTCAAATACGAAGCGAAATGCGCGCCGAAATTTGACCGTGTGAACATAGCCTAAGAGATTTCCAAATGATTGCATTTTTGTATGCTTTACATTCTACACAGCACCCTAACTTGTTAGGAATTATGGTTTTGTAACTATGAGACCATTATCAAATCAACTAGTATTATACGCATTGTGATCATCAAAGTTTAGTGAAGTCCCAGGGGCTGGAACCAGAGAAGGAAGGGATCATAAAGCATGAAATAATAGCTAAACCTTTTGGGTGCTAGTTGAAGGTTTTTGGAACCTTCTGATTATGTCCACACGATGAGTATTTCAAGGCGGAATCCATGAGGATTCGCACTTGAAATACTCGTTTAGAATTGGAAGTAAACCATTTGCAGTGACATCAACAAAAACTTTGCATTGCAGGTCATAGAAAGCGTATTTTCAGTGATAGTTTTTTCGCCTTAAAAAACGTAGAATATGTTAATTCTTTGGTCAGCTTCCACATTGAAAATTCATGGAAATTTACAATTGATGTCAATGAGGCTTAAATCCTTGTGTAAAACACGCCCAAAACATTTTTATGTGTTTTTTAACACGGACCCCCCTCCAAAACCACATAGACATGAGGGACTCCTTTCTAAACGTCAACAACAAGTAAAAAAAAAAAAAATTACCCTAAGCCACATACAGTATAATGTGAAATGCTGGTTGAAAACCGCTCGTTTCATACAGTTTTCAATGGCAGAATCGGATAAGTAAATTTTACTCATCATGGGGGATGAACCTAATTCTGAGGTATGGAGTTTCTTCCATACATACAATGGGAAACTTTGGGGGAAAACAATTTGGCTGGAAACGGCACCATACACGTAGAAATCTAGAGAGAAAAGATTTACATGGCAAAATCAGACATTTATATAGATAAGGGGTCAAACTTACAATATTCATTACGCTCAGGATGTAGTGTTCAATGTCTTTGCGTCCATGGTACCCAACCATCATTTTGTCGGCCACTACTAGTGTCTCTACAAATCGCTCCACACTGACCGACCTCCTCTGCCGGCGAGGACCATTTTCCGTGTCATTATCCGACGGCGTTGAAGGGGTGGACAACGTATGGTTTAACCACCAGAGTTTGTTATTCCCTGTGAGATCTTCTAGGAAATAAAGCAACTGTATTAGATGTAATAAGTTATTGTTCTAATAGAAAATTAGGATTGATATCATAATAGTAAAATGCACTGGGTCCTTTATACCAGGGGTCCCCAACTCCAGTCCTCAAGGCCCACCAACAGCTCATGTTTTCTGGCTTTCCTTCGCATTGCACAGGTGATTTAATTATTGTCAGTGCATTCTGTGGGATATCCTAAAACCATGACCTGTTGGTGGGCCTTGAGGACTGGAGTTGGGGAACACTGCTTTATACTATAGTTCCAAAGCTATACAAGTACAAGACTGTGCATCATAAGTTTTCTTGGAATTCAGAAAGACAAGAGTTTGTAGCATTATTTTTAAAGGAGTTGTGGAAAAAAAGAAAAACACAATGGTCCATAGTTAAATCCCATACTGCTCCAGCACTAATACTCTGGTATTGCCCCACAGGTATTTCTTCATTTTCCAGGCCTGAATTGCTGACCTCGGTAAAAGATGCCAATATAGTAGGCATGCTGCAGATTTTTCATTCTGATTTTTATGTAAATATCTGAAGAGGACTGTAGAGCCATCTACAAGCTGTAAACTGGTTGTGTGCCAAATTGACCTGTAGAATATTGAAATCAAAGCATTTGCATTTTTGCTGTGGATTTAAGACAGATTTAATGTTGATTGCCCCCTTTAAATTCAATGAGGAGTTCCACAATCAAAATACTGCAGATCTGAATAATTGTTAAAAAAAAAAAAAAGAAGAAGAAGAGGGGAAACCTGTCAGGTGATTTTTGCTACCCTGTATGACAGCAGGATGTGAAAGAGGGAGAGAAGCTGAGCTCTGTGATATATAGGGTTATATGGTAGAGGAGAGAAGCTGAGCTCTGTGATATATGGGGTTATAAGATAGAGGAGCGAAGCTGAGCTCTGTGATATATAGGGTTATATGGTTGAGGAGAGAAGCTGAGCTCTGTGATATATGGGGTTATAAGATAGAGGAGCGAAGCTGAGCTCTGTGATATATAGGGTTATATGGTAGAGGAGAGAAGCTGAGCTCTGTGATATATGGGGTTATAAGATAGAGGAGCGAAGCTGAGTTCTGTGATATATAGGGTTATATGATAGAGAAGAGAAGAGAAGCTGAGCTCTGTGATATATAGGGTTATATGATAGAGGATAGGACCTCTAACAATCAGCTGTTATCTGTGCAGTGCCGCCACAGGGGGAATTTAGTTTTATATATGCCCATTCATATCAATGAGCTATGTTTGTAAAACGGGACTTAACAGGTCCCTAAAAGATAGACGTGTTCTCCACTTAGTCCAAAAGATGAGGGCTTTAAATGGAGGATAACCCGGAATTCCTAATTGAATACATGAAAATGAGTTATCTAAACTGGACCTGGTCATTAGAAAACAGCCTTAAATGGGTTGTATGGGACTAGAAACAAATGCTTTGCACCCCCAAAATAGTGCCTCACTTATCCATAGCCTGTGTCTTGTATTGCAGCTGAAACCTGTATAGGAAATGAGGTGTAATACTGGAATTCAGACTATGGACAAAAAAAAAAAAATTATATATATTATATATATATATATATTTTTTTTTTTTTTTTTAATTATATTGTAATCTCATTTATACCCTTTAAAACTCCACTTTAGTTCTGGTTTCACTGCTCCTTGATCTGTCTCAGACTCTCTCACATTCAGTGTAAAAGTGGCCTTTCCTCGGACTCCTTGCACGTCTTACCTTTCACGCCACAGTGTCCCTGGCTGCTTGAATGTCGCTGATGGATGGCGGACTTTCTGTAAATAACATGAGGGTGGCCCCGTTCAGACTTAAAGTGATTGGAGTTTTCAGTTATGTTGTCTAAAGGCTCAATAAAATATTCTTCATCTTCAGTAGCGATTACGCCATGCTTGGATGGAAAAGAATAGGAAAGGGATTTAGACAAACTGGAGAGACTTGTGCTATTTGCATTAAGGCTGATGACGTCTGGGAAATGTAACGTAAATGTGGATATTTCTACATTTTTCTACATTGCAGAACAATTGCATTAATCACCCCACTGTGTATGGAGCAAGCAGTCTGCTTTCTAATTAACTTTTCATCCTCCATCCTCGTCATTATACAGATATTGCCAAAGCTTCACATTTCATCTGAGTGCAGAGTTGATGGCTTCATGATCTAGTAAAACAAAATATTTCCTGAGCTGCCTTATGAATGTGCACTTGTAGATTATATACAAGGGAACTAGCAATACTGTCAAGTACCTACGAACCATTAATGGAAAAAATAAGCAGCCTCAATCCATTATTGTCACAAATACCCCCAAAACGACCAGCTCTTTTATAAAGTAGCACCTAACTACCCCAGTCCACCTCAAACCTAGTACTGGACACAATTCTGTCCTGCAAACTGGTTAGAATTAAAAACAGCAGTTTATTAGCATGGTTGTATACAAACACAAAAAAAACTGTTTTTTCTACCATTGTTTCATAGTAGTGACCCCTGTAGAAGTATATAGAAAACAAAACTTGGCAAACAACTGCTTATTCAGGATGCAAGGATTCTAGGTAGATAACAACCATGTAGACTAGCGTTAATGAAGGAGCATTATCCAGCTTCCCAAAAAAAAAGAAAAAGAAAGTGGGACATTTTATGGGACTCTGGACATTACCTCTTCATTGTCACAGTATCTACCCCTATTATTTAGTATGTTCTGGGTAGCGCAACATCCACCTAAAAGGGGTTTTCCTGTCTCGCACTTTGTTGGCATATCAATAGGATATGCCATCAAAATGTGATTGGTGCAAGTCCCACCACTGGGACCTTCACCGATAATGGGAAAAGGTCCCTGAAAGTCTCTGTACAGAATGGAGAATCGGTCATGCTAGCGTAGAAATCTCTTATTCTTATCTCTTATACAGCCAAGTTTTGTGAGCAGATACAACTCTACCAGTCAACATGGCATCAATTTATTCCAAAAACAATTCCTATAAGGGTGAAAAAAAAAAAAGAAATGTTCAGGTCACTGTAATTCGTGATCTGTGCCAGGGCTGTGGAGTCAGTAAGCCAAAGCCCCGAATCCTCAATTTCCCAAACCTCCGACTCCCTCATACATGGCGCATGTTTAAGTGATAACATTACTGTAGTAAAATGGGAACATCAGGCTTTTTATCACCTTATGATACAATAATCAAGCTATTTAGGTAGAACATACATTGACAAACAAATGATAACAATATTTTGAACTTTTGACTTTCAGGCTCCATATCTCACCATCCACTTTAACTTTGAACATGAGACTACCCTCATTTTATAGACCATCATCTCACCTATCTTATACATAAATTTGACTTGCAAGTATTTAGCATCCTAAAAATCAAAATGATAATTTTTATTATTTTGTTAGTATTTGATAAATCCACCTTTTCGCTTTCCATAGTGCCTGACTCCTTCTGGGCTCTGGATCAGACTCAAGCATGTCTTGACCAAAATACTGATCCCAGGTCTCTTCTAAACGTTCCCGATGTTGGTGCAAACTGTACTTGGTAACAAATACAGCTTTTTCTTCAACTCTACCCAGAAGTGTTCAATTGAGTTGAGGTCTGGAGACTGTGAAGGCCAATACAGCAACTCTACTTCATTGTCATTGAACCATTCCTTCTCCAACCTTGATGTATGCTTCAGGTCGTTGTCCTGCTGGAACACAGTCGTCCTTTTCATACCCATAGTACTCAAGTATATGAAGTAACTCCTCTTGTAGGACACACAGAGCTCAGCATTGAGATCACCATCAATCCTGGTCAAGTATCCAACATCTTTGGCTGTAAAACATCTCCATATCATCAGGCTTCCTCCACCGAACTTGACAGTTTCTTTAATTTCTTGATCCGTTAGCCCCCTTTCCCTTGATTCTTCCAGACTCATTTGAACCCATCAGAGTCAGTCTATTGACTCTCATCTCATCACTCAAAATCATCCGTTTCCCATTTTCCATACTTTTTTGCAAACGCAAGCCGACGCTTTTTATAACGAGATTGAAGTCGAGGTTTCACTTTTTTTTAGGCCATCATTTCAGACCTGTGTAATGCGTGTCGCATGGACGTCTGTGATCTCAACACAGTACCGTACCTTGCGGACAGAGGGCTGCGCCGTGGCCTAAACTGGCACGGTCATGACACTATGAGTAGCCAGAAAGCACAGTATGTAGCAATTCTAAATTGACATAAAGAAGCCAGGGAGGAGGGGGTTTGTCATACACTCATACCAGCCTACAATATGTATCCTTTTTGAATTTTGTGATTTCCAGTGCCCAGAAGGGTAACCCTGTAATATTTCCAAATACAACATTTCCAACACTAAGGTCATATTAGAATTTGCAGTTCTTGCTTCATAGTGAAGATCCAAAGTGGAGCTTCCATACATATATAGTACAGATATGATTGCTACGCATACAAGACTGAATACAGTTAGGATTTACATATATTTATCCACCTTTGAGTACAATAAATCCAAGATGATCATTTCCAAACCACTAATTAGCTTTTGGATTTATTAACCCTATACACCTCCCAAATGGTATTAATTAAAAATTATAATGGTAACCAAAACAGTTAATCTGAAAAGAAGAAAAATCTATAGAGGGGGAGTCATCCATGAAAGAGAAAGGAAGCAAAAATACGTGCTAAATAGGATTAGGAACGCACCACTAAGCAATTTTAATGCAGTGCCCCATTCATTAAGTAAACTGTAGTATACTTTCAACACATGACAATTTTAGCATGACTTCAAGTCCCAAGAATAGCATGCAGCTTACTCCAAAAGATGCCGCTGTTTGAGAGGATTATGGAACACAGTATGCCATGTTAACCTCATCAGCCTGGGGAACCTATAAATGGCTTCTGAAGGATTTATTTCTTTCTTTAATGCACATGAGACTTCTCAGCCAAATATTCTTTTCTAGAACAAGCAGTATACACGGAATGAGCTGTGGGGTTACAGTCAGCCAATCTCTCTACAAGCTGTGCTCTTCCAATGGATTAACGGCACAGATACCTGGCTGAGAAGTCTAAAAAATATCAGTTACCAACATGTCTAAAAAGTGGTGCCAACTTCCATATCAACCTCCAATCTTATCCAGGCTTGTAGGGAAATTATGTAAAAAGGAGGAGTAAAATGAAAAATGAAATGACTGAAGAAAGGAGAAATAGTGGCAAAAGAAAATATGACTATACCTAGGTCCTATCCCTTAAAAGATACCGTGTTATTACTGCATTACTACAAATTACTTGTCCTCTAGTTACAAGACAATGTCCTATCAACTAAGCATCATTTGTGACCTGCTAAAAACACTACAAGTTTTTGAGATGTTCTAGAGGCTCTTAAGGACAAGGTATTTAGAAGTGACTAGATAGTCTTTTCATTAAAGGAAACCAGTCACTATGAACGAGCTATTTACAATACGGGTATCATACTATGGAGCAGGAAAAAACATAGTTAGTGTAAAGTATTAGCATAATTTGTAACTTAAAGGGGTTTTGCCACGATGTTATGTTGACGTGGGATCCTCCAAAATGGGTATTTAATCACTTTTCTAAATATATGTGATTACAAAAATTGCAGCTGGAGAGAGCTACAGGCTGCCTTACCTGCCCTTAGTTACTTCAAATCATCTATTAGATAGGACCTGACAAGAGCTCCTGGCCGGGCTTGCACAGAGAACACTTCTTATCTGATGAGAGGGAGCTGAAGAAGCTTTCAAAGCACCAGGTAGAAATATGTTGTCTTTTATATACAGAATCCATTAGTTGTAGTGTGATTATCTGAGTAGATCCCTGCTTTATCTGATGACAGGGAACATGAAGAAGCTTTCAAGCTGCTGTGGAGAAAAGGTGTTGTCTTTTGTATACAGAATCCACTAGTTGTAGTTTGATTATTTGAGTGAACATTTCACACGATCCCTTATGCACGGCTCTGTGCTCTGGCTGTGTCTCTCTCTCTCTCTTAGCTCAGCGTGGCTTGTTTATATTTGCTTCTTAGCAGATAAGGCACGTCCTGCAAAACCCCTTTAATGTTGGAAATCCCTGCTCATTCTGGGCTTAGAAGACTAGTAGACCATCCCACCTAAAGAGGTTGTCTCACCCCACTGTTTCACAGCCACAAGCAGTTTTACATTCATGCATCCAGTCTCTGCCTTGTCAGGCTGTGGGTGGTTCTACAGCAGTAATTAGTATATTAGTTCCATATTCACAGCTCTTTTAATTGCTTAAAAAATATAACTCCCTTCCCCCAAGTGGGGAGTTTTTTGGTTGGTATAAATATAGGATAACACTTTCGACCTACATATAAAAAATAGTGCATTTTTACAGGGGCAGCATTATGTTGTCACTTTAGGACATTACTGTCCCTATCTCAATCCTACAGAAAAGAATGGCCATGAATAAGAATAGAAATAGGTGCCAAATTTAGGGTATGATAGCGGACAGTTTTTGTGGGATCGTTCTTTTTGGGGTGGGGTCCCTAGTGTTTTCTGGGTAATAATGTTCCAGGTTAAAGAAGATTTGTGTACCCAAAAATCTTTTGAAATGAATTCTCTTTTAATTGCACTTATATAAGAGCAGAATATGTTATCTGTACTCCAGAAAGCTTTAGAGTTCCAAGTAAACAAGTAATTAATCTCCTTTTTTTGTTAGAGATAACACTCTGTTCTCAATCTGCTGTTTTCATTCCTATGTCCTCACCATGCTGTTTCACAGGGCCACAGGCAGTTTGAGACCCACACTTCCTGTTCTGACTGTGGTTCTACAGCAGTGATTGGCATACCAAGTCTGCTATCCCTAGCCGAGCTTGTTACAGTGACATGTGTGCCGCAAGTTTATAATCTGTAGTGCACAAAGCTACAGAGCTCGAAGTGTTAAAACTTGCAAAAAAACATTGATAAGCAAGCTTCTTTGTCAGAGATAGGACTCAGCAAGGAGTGACTCACCATGGTCGGACAGGAGCTGCTGGAGCAATGAAAACAGAGTATTGGTCGGTACATTAGAGAAACTTGTGTACACAAGCAGTAGATATCTTCTGTATCTCCTATACAAAGCTAAATCAAAAGAGGAATGTATTCTGTAATAGTCTTTATTTACCTTCACCTACATGTTCAAAGATAATTATTGTGGTGAGAAAACTCCTTTAATGACAGCCTTCAGTGTATGAGCATGCACAGAGACAGGTGCCAGTCACTACTTAGGACCACCCAGTGGACTAAAGGAACAAAATACAAGTTATACTGAGCCATTTCACACAATACTACATATCAACCAGCTCAGCAACTCCCTGCTGCTTGCAGCTTGCGGACTGCTTGTTTAATCCCCTAAGGACCCGGCGTGTTTTTGTTGTTGACACGTTCGTTTTTTTCTCCTCTCCTTCCCAGAGCCATAACTTTTTTTATTTTTCCACTTACATAGACCTATGAGGGCTTTTATTTTGCAGGACAAGATGTACTTTCTAATGGTGTTATTCATTGTACTATAGAATATACTGGGAAACCTCAAAAAAATTCCAAGTGGGACAAATTGTGAAAAAAAAAAAAAAGTATTTTCGCCATGTTTGCGGGAGTTGTGCTTTTACGGCGTTCAATCTTCGGTTAATGCAATGTGTTATCTGTATTCTACAGGTTGATACGCATCTGGCAATACCAAACATATAGGGTTTCCGTTATTTTTTGGTACCGTAAAAAAATTCCAAGCATTTTCTATTTTTGAAATTTGCTCCACGGCGCCATTTTGTGCGACCAATAACTTTTTTGTACCAACACCTACAGATGTCAGTGAGTGTGCATTTTTTGCGGGCTGAAGTGTACTTTTTATCGCTAGCAGTTGGGAATGCATGCGACTTTTTTGAGTGACATAAAATGACCAAAAAACGCAATTTTGAGGTTTGGAATTTTTTTCTTCTACGGCAGGGGTGTCAAACTGCGGCGCTCCAGCTGTTGGGAAACGGCAACTCCCATCATGCCCACTGTTATAGATTATATAAATGCATGATGGGAGTTGTAGTTTCCCAACAGCTGGAGGGCTGCAGTTTGACCCCTGTGTTCTACGGTGTTCAACGTACGGGATAAATGATGTTATATTTTTATAGATTGGACATTTTCGGACGCGATGATACCAAATATGTGTAACTTTTTTTTATTAATTTTAATGATTTTATTTGTAAAATGGGGAAACTGGGGTGATTTGAACTTTTAATACCTTTTTTTGTACTTTAAAACTTTATTTTTTTCACTGTAAGATTGTGTCCCCCTATGGTGCTTGACCACTAGGGGGTGCAATTGTTAATACAGTCTAATGCATTGCATAGACAATGCATTAGACTGTATCAAGATGGCGGTTTCCTCACTGTCTACGGCCGGAAGAGGGGCCAACTGGGACATGGCAGAGACGGGAGCCTTCACAGGTCTCCCCACTGCCATGTCCGGGTGTCGGAGCTGCAGCCGCGGCCATCTTTGCCTTGGTGTCTGACGGGTTAAACAGCACCAGCGGACGACGCCACCCGCCGGCGCTATTACTGCGGTGGCTGTGCGGGGGGGGGTTGCCGAGCGATTCCCCCTGCAAAGCCCCTTAGCGGCCCTGGTACGTACTCATACGTCCATGGTCGTTAAGGGGTTTAAGAGACAAGGTTTCTGAAAGGGGTCTTCATGGATTGGAAAAATCGTTTTTCTTTAATTACAAAAACAGCACTACTCTGTATTACACATGAGCAAGGTCTAATACGGAGGCTCATCCTCATTCAAATCCCTTGGACTGGACTGGAATACCAGTTATAGCCCATGAAATGATCGGAGACTGTTTTAAGAAAAAGCAAGGACCCTTGTTTCTAATCTTAGGCATTTAAAGGGGATGTATCGCTTCTGCAGTTCGTGTGTTTCATTGTGCTCTCAGCTTCTCAGCTCTACAAATTCAGGGGCGTTTCTTCCCCTCCCAGATGGGTGTTTCTTAAAAGGGTTTTGCTACGATGTAATGTTGACGTGGGATCCTCCAAAATGGGTATTTATTCACTTTACTAAATATATATATTAAAAATTGCAGCCTGAGAGAGCTACAGGCTGCCTTACGTGCCCTTAGTTACTTAAAAGCTTGTATTAGATAAGACCAGGCAGAGTGACAGGAGCTGAACTGGCCGGGCTTGCCCAGAACACACTTCTTATCTGATGAGAGGGAGCGTGAAGGAGCTTTCAAGGGGCTGTGGAGAAATATGTTGTCTTTTGTATACAGACTCCACTATTTGTACTGTGATTATTTGAGTGAACAATGCACACGATCCCTTATGCATGGCTTTGTGCTCTGACCAGCTCTCTCTCTCAGCTCAGCATACTTTGTTTACTTTTGCTTCTTAGCAGATAAGGTACTTCTTGGCAAATCCCCTTTAACTGCAGGGGGATTACAACATCCCCCCCCCCCCCTCCTCGAGTCCACATGTCACTGTGTCGTTCACCCAATGCAGTCTTATTTTGTAAGTATGTTTACATACTACAAGCTTGCATTCAGTCTAGACAATCTTCTATGAACTCAGAGCACGGATCTCTACTCCTTTCACAGCTGGAGGTTTGTTACAATTGAATCCAGTCTTCTATGAACTCCTCCAGAGTATCACAGATCTCCCGTCTATGTTTACAGGCAGGAGCATTTAGGCATTGAGGCACAATTCTGCTGTTTTCTGATTGGAGAAGCCCTGCAGTATTATTGTGTTTCTTCTGGCTGTGCAGAGTGCAATTGCTGTCGGTCCCTTACTTTGAGTGAAAGAGGCAGCCCAATGCTCCTTCTATGTTTGCATTTGGCACCGACGCACAATTCTGATGTTTTCTGATTGTAGAAGCAGGTGCAGTGCCTCTGTGTTTCTGCGGGCTGTGCAGAGTGAAAAATTGTGCCGGTCCCATACTTTGAGTGAGAGAGGCAGGAATGCACGCTCCCGTGAATACGACCGGGGACCACACAGAATGTAAATTAGTAGAGCCATCAGCCAATGACATGAAAGGAGGAGGGATCCAACCGGCACTGGGGAACAGTGTTTACAGAAAACAAAGATAAGGGGACAGTGAAAGACAGCTTTGCAAATGACATCCAATTGCAAAGTTGTTTGTTTTCACTGTCCCCTTATTCTGAAGGCCATTTAATGAAATGATACAACCCCTTTAAGTAGTAAAGATATACACAGGATTGCACTTAAAGGAGGCCTGGAGTTTAACCATGCAATACCCAGACAGCTTATAGTGTCAAAAACTAGTATCTAATCCTCCTTATTACATACAGAAAACATCTCAAAAGATGGTTATACAATGGACAAACGTCTGGTTAAAACAAACAAAAAAAAAACCCAGTTACCTCCATCTTCTGGCAAACGCACACATATATCATCCAACTAGACGGTGGTAATAACATCGTTTTTGGTAAAAAGGTTTAATTTTACCATATTAAAAAACATTAGATCCTGGTATTTTTTATTTGCATATAATGACCTAGTACCGTGTTTCCCCGAAAGTAAGACAGCGTCTTACATTCTTTTTACCCCCAAAAGTCCCACTATGTCTTACTTTCGGGGTATGTCTTATATTGGCAGGTATATGGCCCCATAGGCAGGTATAGGCAGCTGTAGGCAGGTATAGGCAGCTGTAGGCAGGTATTGGGCAGGTATAGGCAGCTGTAGGCAGGTATTGGCAGCTGTAGGCAGGTATAGGGCCGGCTGTAGGCAGGTATAGGGCAGGTATAGGCAGCTGTAGGGCAGGTATAGGCAGCTGTAGGGCAGGTATAGGCAGCTGTAGGCAGGTATAGGCAGCTGTAGGCAGGTATAAGGCAGCTGTAGGCAGGTATAGGGCAGGTATAAGGCAGGTATAGGACGCTGTAGGCAGGTATAGGCAGGCTGTAGGCAATAATATCAAAATAAAAAAACAAACAATCACTTACCTGGATCCCCACTGCTCCATCTCCCGCGCTCTCCGCTCTGCTCTATCTTCTTGCCGGCACAGGCGGGTGACATCATCAGGCCGCGCACGCAGCGTGATGACGGGAGCTCCGGACAGCCGCGAGTCTGCGGTCGCCCGGAGGCCACTGCGGAGCACGGAGCGCTCGCTCTGTGCCCCGCAGTGGTATCCCTTCACTTATATGCGCTCCGGAGGAGTCGCATATAGGTGAAGGAATCGCGCACAGTGTCCGGGCCAGCGCAGCGCCCGGACACTGTGCGCTGTACTCGGCATTCAGCTATATGCGCTCCCTGAGGAGCCGCATATAGCTGAAGCGTCCCTGTCGGCGCCCGGGCCATCGCAGCGCCCGAGCGCAGACAAAGTACAGTTACTACGTCTTACTTTTGGGGTACGTCTTACACTAGTCGACCTCCCTAAACTCCCCGCTACGTCTTACTATCGGGGGTGTCTTACTATCGGGGAAACACGGGTATCTAGCCGTTCACTAAAATACCCTATCCAAACAATTCTGCACTACTGCAAATCATAGCTCAATTATTTTCCACTGGAGTTATTTTGTGAACTGTAGGTGAGCAAAAGTCATCATTTAGCTCTATTTTCATTAATCAATCTGCAGGAAACAAGTCCAATGATCTGATCATAACCCAAACTCCAAAGATTACTATTAGTTATGATTATTATTTATTTTAAGTTGTAATTAATTCCAGGTATACTGCACATTCACGGTAGGTTAGATACATAGATGATCCACAAAGCACAAAAATGGGAAAACTAACATATAAACATTCTGTTTTTAGAAGGTATAACGGAATACGATAAATTTAATAATCTTCTACTGATTTTGAATTACTAGATGCTTTCTTTTCACCCAAATCTAAAGCCAAATTGAAAATTGCCATCGTCTTCAAGGAAATGGCAGTGCATCATATGAACTCAGATGACCGAGATACATTATGGCAGACAATGCTGTCAGTTTGTACGGTCCGTTTTCTGAATAGTGAAAACTGTACTGCAAGTTTTAGTTACTTTTTATGCAAACTAGCCCTCCCTCTACTGACTGAACTACAAAAGGAACTGTATTCAGCTGTTGTCCATCCACTTAGCCATGGGCAGACCTTATTCTAAGACCCCATGCACATGGCTCTCACTGGCAGTGAACTGAAGGTGTGCATCTCTCTAGGCCACACAGTCTCATGTACAGCAGTACAAGCTCTGCAGAAAGCATTGTTTCAAGGGAAGAGAAGCTCCATACACATTGACTATAATGGACCATACCATAATTTTTTTCTGTCAGATTTCTGTAGAAAAACTATAAATGCTTCCGTGAAATCAAAGGCATACAGAGATATAGTAGGAACCCCATGCGCTTGAACAGGAGCCGTGTTATGGTACCATACAAATATGGCAATGTGCAAGGAATACTTTGTATCTTATAGTACCAACTATACCCACCATAAGCCACACTGATTTATAGAGAACGCTCCCTCAAGTGGACATCTCCGTCTTAAAAAAGGTGCCATTCATTCCATAAATACACAAAAAGGAGAAAACCAAGTAAAAAAAGCTCACCACATAACCTCATAAATCAAAGTTGTCTGTAGGTGGACAAACCTACCATGAAAGGAAATGTGGCCTCTAGATAAAAGTAATAGATTATCAACCACAATTCTACAAATAGAAAAATCCCACCTTGAGGAAAAGATTAAAAAAATAACATGTTAAATCCGTGTTATTTACTTTGTAATGAGTGTTTATTTTGCACTAAAGTATATGCTTCTACAATCCATTTCAAGTTCAAAGCGCTGCAATTATCTAAGTGAGCCCTTAACATTTAAAGTCATGTCACGTAATGCTGTACTTTCCCCGATAGTGCAAATTAAAGTAAATCTACAGCTCAACTGCTCGTTCCCCGAACATGAAAGAACAGTTTGTGTGAGTAGCAACTCAACCCTAGCAAATAGAAAGTAGTGTTATATAGCACTAGCCATTCAGATTCAATATACTGGATTGTAAAATGCCTTGATTATTGCCTATAACACAATTCCATAGGATAGGTAGATCCCATGTGTTCTCAAACCAGAGGGTTACCGAGGATCAGAAAGCTATGTCTCCTTATTTCATACCTGTCCATAGGTCATGAAGTAAATGGAACAGAGCTGCACTATCACATACAACCTTTGGACAGGTGTGGTGCACTTTCTAAAAGAAAGCATTCAAGTTCTTCTAAACCTGGAATACCCCTTTAACCTGGGGAAAAGATTCAGACCCATCACTCCTTATTACTTAACCCTTTTAAGTTAAGCTTGTGGATATCTAGCCTCTTAAAACTAAAGGTCTCTCCTTAGAATAGGGCATTAATATTAGATCCATGTGGATCCGATTGTTGGCACTCCCAATGCAACGTTTCAGAGCAAAACATAGTTGCTCTTAGTGGCTTGTAATAAGGCAGCCTGTATGGTTCAGGCAATGGACAGGCCCCAGCTAAAGCCTCACGCAACTACTCTGTGCTTCTCCCCCTCGACCTGTCCTGTGCATTTGACACTGTCGACCACGCCATCCTGCTACAAATCCTCTCCTCCCTCGGCATCACGGACTTGGCCCTCTCCTGGATCTCCTCATACCTCTCTGAACGGACATTCAGTGTCTCTCACTCTTGCACCACCTCCTCCTCTCGCCCGCTCTCTTTTGGTGTCCCCCAGGGGTCAGTTCTGGGCCCCCCCTACTCTTCTCTATCTTCACTCTTGGCCTGGATCAGCTCATAGCCTCACATGGCTTTCACTACCACCTGTATGCGGACGACACCCAGCTTTATACCTCCAGTCCTGATATTACCTCTCTACTCTCCCGGATCCCTGACTGTCTATCGTCCATATCCTCCTTCTCCTACCGTCTCCTAAAACTAAATGTGGATAAAACCGAACTCATCTTCCCACCGTCCCACTCCATCCCTCCCCCTGATATCTCTATCACTGTTAATGGCTACACTCTCTCACCAGCTCCACAAGTCGGCTGCCTTGGGATAACCTTTGACTCCTCTTAATCCTTCAAACCCCACATCCAAGCCCTCACCTCTGCCTGCCGCCTCTACCTGAAAAAATATCTCGCGCATCCGCCCATTCCTCTACTTTGACACTACAAAAATGTTAGTCCACGCCCTCGTCATCTCTCGTCTAGACTACTGTAACACCGTTCTCTGTGGCCTCCCATCCAGCACTCTCGCTCCCCTTAAACCATCCTCAACTCTGCTGCCCGTCTTATCCACCTCTCTCCCCGCTACTCCTCTGCCTCTCCCCTCTGTCAATCCATTCACTGGCTACCCATTGCACAGCTAATTCATTTCAAGTTACTAACCATGACCTACAAGGCTCTCCTTAACTTCTCTCCTCCATACATCTCTGCTCTAATCTCCAGATACCTCCCCTCACGCAACCTTTGCTCCCCTCTCATCAGCTCCTCACAAAACCGTCTCCAAGACTTCTCTCGTGCTTCCCCCATTCTCTGGAACGCCTTAACCCAAAACATCAGACTCTCCCCAACTTTCACCAGTTTCAAAAGCAACCTGAAAACCCATCTCTTCAGAATAGCTTATAACCTACCCCACCACCAGTACACCGGCCCACAAACATGTCCGCCCCACACCTTCCGTCTCTCCCCTCCTCCCTTGTAGATTGTAAGCCCTCGCGGGCAGGGTTCTATTTCCTCTCTGTATCAGTTACTAGTCATTTTTCGTCACCATTGTATTTGTTCAACATTTGTTATGTATGTAATTCCCCTTGAATGTACAGCGCCCTGCAATAAATGGCGCTCTAAAATAAATAATAATTTAAAAGGCTGGATAAAGATATGAACTTCAAACGCTTACAGCAGACAGAGGAAGAAATTATTTTTCTAGGGTCCTGTATAAAACCTTATTTTTGCCCATTTCCTGTTATTAAACTTTTTTTTTATTTTTTTTTTTACATCTCAGACATTTATAGCATATCTATCTTGAGAAGTTAACCCCGAAAGTATGCAGAACGGAGAGGAGGTTGGGCGTGCACAATACTCTTCGGTTCTATGGGAGTTTTGTATACAGCCAACGCTATATTCTCAGCTGAAATGAACGGAGTGTACAGCACAACCATGTCTTTCACTTCATCTTGCACTGAGACTTTTAGGGGCCTGTTCTTAAGATAGATGGGATCCCAGAGGTAGCATCCACCCCAATCAGACATTTATGGCATAGCTTATTAATAAGTCAAAAGACTTTAATATATGAGGATTGTCAAATTCTGGTTTACTATTGCTTGTAGGAGGTATAAGTAAAAACAACATAAAAACTGAAAGGTCTTTTGAATGTGCTAGTGGCTTACTAGCACCTCCTGGCATATTCCCCACCATGAGAGACCTGCTCCAATCATATGTGATCATGGATTAACCCATACCTTCGGTGTCAAAAGTCACATTACAAATTTTGAGACAATACATTTTCTCCAACTGCCCATCTTATAGGTCAAATTACCCATGTATGGGTTCAGACTGAATTAAATGCCTCTGGCCACTTGTATATAGTGATAGTAGCATTTCTTTATCTGAAATAAATCTACAGCACTCAGATCTCCTGCTCTTCAAATTAAACAAAATTAGATAATCAAAGAGAAATTTAGTTCATTAGCACTATGGAAGGTCCAAGATTTGAGGGTATAATACAGATGCAAAAATGTGCCTATATTATGCCAGTGTCAAGGGAGCAAAATAGTCATGAACTAGTGAGATTTTATGCGACAGATATTTTAAACAGTACACAGTGATGGCCTCTGAGATATTACTGATCCTTAAAGGGGTTGTCTCGCTACAAGGATTGCTTTTTATATTAAAGATCTTGCAAAAACAAGTCACTATGCACTTTATGTCCATTAACAGTTTCACACCTATTCCTAGATATCCCCTCTTGTATGGGCTGCATCAGCTCCTCAGGTCACTATAGCTACAGACCTGTTTGATCTATCCCAATAAGCTGCCAGCACTGGTTGCTATAGCTACAGACCTGGCTTCTACTGCAACCTAGAAGAAGACAGTAAACACACCCATGAATTCAAAGTGCAGCAGACTAATCTCTTACATTTTAGGAACCGTTTTAGTCTTTTTCACATTATACTGTATTGTTGTTGATTATTCTTTACACATGTACATCATGAAGTAATATAGAAGTAGTTTCTCGGTGAAAGGTTTTCTTTCAAGCTACACATCCTTACTTTCTGCAGGACAAGTAAAAAGCGTACGGGCCTTGTTAAAGCCAATGACCACAATCTGACGAATTCCCTTGATACTTCTACCCGATGAAGAGGTTTCTGCTCTACAACACACCATCTACATTTGCGCTATATGGGCATATGGATATTAGACAACATCCAGAACCGAGAATTTTTCTAAGTACAGTTGCGTTCAAAATATATCAGTGTGTTCAAAAACACTAAACCTTTATAATAGTTTTTATTTCCATGCACTGAAAACATTGCTCTGTTTCTAAATCAAAACATGATGAGAAATGTAAAGAATTGTTAATGACTTTACAGAAAATAAAAAAAAAATGGGCTGTTCCAAAAATAGCATTGTCTGCATTTGTCTTTACAAACTCAAGATATGTAATTTTTTTTTTTTAGGTTTTAGCATTCCTGTGAATCAGTAACCTAATATGTAGTTTTATGATCACCGTTTTTTTTAGAATTGCTTCACATCTATGTTGCATAGAGTCAACCAACTTCTTGCACCTATTCCAGCCCGGGATGCTTTAACTACATCCCAAAAGTTATATGAATTTGTTGGCTTTGCCTCAGAAAAGGCATTTTTGATGTCACCCCAAAAGTGTTCTATCGGATTAAGGTCCATGGATTGGGCAGCCACTTCATAACTTCAATTTTGTTCGACTGGAACCAAGATTTTGCTTTTTTACTGGTGTGTTAAGGGGCGTTGTCTTGTAGAAACACCCACTTCAAGGGCATTTCCTCCTCGGCGTAAGGCAACATGACCTCCTCAAGTATTTTTATATATGTAAATTGGTCCATGGTATGCAGTAAATAGGCCCGGCAGCATAGTAAGAGAAACATGCCCATATCCTGATGCTTGCACCACCATGCTTCACTGTCTTCAGCGTGCACTGTGGCTTAAATTCAGAGTTTTGGGTTCGTCTGACGAATTGCCTGCGGCCCTTGGAACCAAAAAGAACCATTTTACTTTCATCAGTCCCCAAAAAGTTTCTCCATTTCTCTTTTGGCCAGTTGATGTGTTCTTTGGCAAATTGTATCCACTTCCGCACATGTCTTTTTTGTACCAGTAGGACTTTGCAGGGACTTCTTGCTAAGAGATTAGCTTCACACAAGCGTCGTCTAATGGTCACAGTACTCGCAGGTATCTTAAGACGGTCTTTGATCATCCTGTAGCAGATCACTGGCTGAGCCTTTGCCATTCTGGCTATTGTTCGATCCATTCAAATGGTCGTCTTCCGTTTTCTTCCACGTCTCTCTGGTTTTGCTTTCCATTTTAAAGTGTTGGAGATAATATTAGTTGAAATGATCATGTCTGACTTATAAGTTCCCCTTCCAAACATTTAAAAAGTTGCTGTCTTTGAACAATTCTCGCCCATATATCTCGGCTTTCAAGAGAAAGCATGTACACATGGCTGGCTTTAGGCCGTTCCAGTTATTGCCGACGTTGGGCGATCCGCGCGGATTGCGCTCAACGCGCCAATCGTCGGAGTCTACGAATCCATGCTCTATAGGACATGGATTCCGTCTCCCCGCTCGGAATCCGCGCGGGGGGGAAGTGATGACTATTTACGGCGGGACCGCCGTAAACAATGCATTGTCTATGGGCGGAGGGCGCCCCATTGCACAGCGCTCGTCCCCTGTCCCACGTTTAAATTTACCCTGCCCTTAAATTTTACTGGCGATTTGTGCTGTCTCACATAGGTCTCACCAAATCCAGCTTTCAATGAAGAAATGCTGTACAACAGTGCGGCTTACCCTTAAAAAGGGCCACCTGATTCACACCTGTTTCTTCACAGAATGACTGACCTCACTCATTGAACTCCACACTGCTATTATTTTGAACACATCCACTTTCAAATATTTTATAAATATACAGACTCAAAAACATGCAGACCATGAATGCCGAGTCTGTTGGTTTTCTAAGAATCTATTGCACCAAGTGGTAAATTGTTTTACATGTGGTAATATAATTTATAACAAAAACAGTGATTAATCTGGTTAGTCAGATTGGACTGCTATTATTTTGAACTCAACTGTATATTCGAATTACACGATTGTCCCTTTACAGTGGTCCCTCAACATACAATAGTCATCCCAGAACCGGTTAATATTGTATGTTAAAAAAACACTATATGCGGAATAATTCTAAAACTCTGTCAAAAACTGGTGATTTGTTCTGAAACCCCAAAATGTCACCAACATGCAACATGAGGATTAAAGAAAAAAAAAAGCAGATAAGTAATACAGATAAAGCAAGTCCTCATATATAACATCAGAAAGCGTTGCTGGAAGCTGGAAATCTCTTTCTATTGGAGGTCTGGAGCTTCTTTGGGTCATGTACTTTATTCACAACACACCAAAAAAAGAAGAAAATTAGGCAAAAACTGGTGCCAAAATAAGCCAAACATTATGGCACATGTAGAGCAGTACAAAACATGTAGTTCCGCACTGTACTGTAGAGAGGCACTACCAGAACTTCAATCACTACATGCTCTTCACTAATACAGATGTGTTACCAGTACCATGTTCAGGATCATTGGTTGGATCACAAGAGCCACAAATCCACAGTGTCTGTGGCATTGTATGGTGAGTGTGGTATCAAGATACAATGTCCCAGGAAAGGCAAAAATAATTTATCTTGAAGCCATGGTAACCTGAGGAACAACGGTTTATGAATGGCCGGAAGCTATTGATAATAGTTGATTGTCAAGAGTATAGAGAAGTTAGTGAGTAGAGAAGATAGACGTGCAGTGAGCTGCCGAGCTGGGTTTCATTTCATGGCCTATGAGAATTTAGCTTATTATATAGAGTACATACCCAAGAAACAGTACATATGAAATTTTCTAGACTTAAAAAACTTTACTTAATATCTTCTTGGAGCATTCTCTAAACATTAAAGGAGTTCTCTCACCATGCATTTTCACTGAGTAACAAGCAGCTTTTCATCCTCAGCCTCGTCAGGCTGTGGGTGGTTTTATAGCAATGATTAGTATATTTAGCTCCCTTATAACTAGCGAAGACATTACAAACAGATAAGTGGAGGAGATTTAATTCTCAGTAAATAAAGCTACAAGTGCTCTGAGGATTGAAAACAATTAATGATCTGTAAACAAAAGCTAATCTTCTTAGAGATAATGAGTCTTTTCCTAGAGTGAGTTCAATCCATGTGGACATCGCTCCCTGCTCCCAGTCTAGTCAGGAAACAAAGATATGGATGTAAACAGCGAAACCGGTGTGCATTTAGAGCAGATAAAATTTCTCTTATTGTATCATGACCAAGGTAAAATCAAAAGGCTAATGTATTTGGACAAAGTCTTCAATTTGCCGTTCCCTACATGCTGAAAGCTAATCTTTATAGTCAGTAAAGCCCTTGAATGAGAAAGTTTCCCTGGCTAGCAGTAAATTTGTATTGCACCCGGGTCGCAGAGGAGAGTGGCTGTTCGGTGTCACGGTGGTTAGGCACCCAATCTTCTCTTACTCTCCTTCTCACCAGAAGAGGAGGTCTGCTTGTAGGAAGCCCCGGAACACATTCTGTGAATGAGCCTCCTTGTCCGTATAATGGATAAGGTGTCCTTGGTGTTGTCAGCAGAATAACAAGGTGTGGTGTAGTGAAAACCATTCTTTTACTCCACGCTAATAGTTACACCCTAAAATAAGCCTCTCAGGAAAACGCTTTATAGTCCATATAAGAATACTGCAGCAGGGGTGCCACCAAATCTAGAACCCAGGCTTTTAACTAGTTTACATTCTCCGCAGGAGTTTACTTGCTCACCCCCAAGCGATCTGGAAACTTCTCTAATGCTAGTGGGTTGAGCTAGACCGGAAGCTGCTAGACATCAACTGCCTATGAGGCTTATTCTTCACTTACTTCATCCCCATGTACTTCCACAATACAGGTCTTCCCCCTTCTTAAACATATCTGGCCTACTTGCGCTTGCTTAAATTTGGGGCAAAGAGGAATAAACACGTTCTCTGAACTCTAGCCGGCATTAGTTCAGGGCTGCACACACTTGGTTGAGCGACTGAACAACTAAACTGAACAACTGACTAAAAACTAACTGAACTCCTCCCACCCGGGTAACTAAATTTATACCCTCTGGTCACACCCTAGTTGCTTAGGTAACCCCCACTCCGCTTCAGGCTTATACAGCACATTAACTCTTTAGGTCATAGATCAGTATCATAGCTTTGCATTTGTATACACATCATCCCGACACAATAGTTATACTGCACATAACAAACAAGGGCTTCCATAGTAAATATTCTCACGGGCCCAAATAAATTTAGGCCTGTACACTCCTGTACATTACAAGTGTCATCATGGCTTAGGAATGGTTCGCTCCAAGGGCCGCACTTCAAACATTGTGAATATAAAATGTTGGATACAAATACAGCAAAGCTGGAATTATCATTTTGATGACTGCCCAGTGTAAATGGACCTTTAGAAGAGAAGATTACAGTGACTTAGGTTCGGAACTCAGCTCTTTACAGTCTGTTAAGATAATCAATATAATGTTGAGAGGGTTACAATCCTCCCCAAAACTTAACTGGTCTTCAGTGGTCATTCAATTTAAAACAGAGCTGAATTTGACCTGTATTCAGAGCTGTGGAGTCGGATTCTGTGTCCATTTCGTAGTCGTTATAAAATGGACTGCCTCCAAAATATTCAATAAATTGTTATAGTTCGTTCAATGCAGTGCCAAGAGCAAGAGGAATTGGGTCTTGCCAGTGCTACTGCTCCCATATCTTCAGCCTCATCAAATGAGGAGTTTAATTTTGAAAAGTATTTGGATGACATGGAGCCGTCAAAGTGTTGCCACAGATGAAAAGATTCCGCTCACATGTTTCACTTGCTCTGAAAGATGTAGAAGAGTTCAAACGCTCATCAGAACGGACTGTGACCGAGGCAATTGCTTTATACCCTGAAATTGTTGGGCTGTTGCCCCTGAGGTCACCGCTTTGCCCCCAACCCAAGTTAGTGTAGAGAGGCTGTTCTCTAGCCTGGAAATAACGAGATCAGATGTGAGGTCATCTATGAAGGAGGATCTGATGGAGGCGATACTATTTATCGGAACAAATTCATAGACTCCCCAAATGTTATACAGGACGCTTTTGTTGAAAACTGTTTTTCCCACTTACAGCAGCGTTTTCCATATTTATAATTTATTAAAGTTTTCTGTGTTCTAAAGTTGTATCCAATAAAAATATTTTTTTATGTTCTACCTAAACAGCTTGATTATTATATCATAAGAGTGATATGATCTGAATGCATGCATGTAAACTGGTAAGATTAAATGACAATTGTGTGCATTAAAAAGTCGATGCTGCTGAAATCATATAGTTAAAATGTACCGGACTTTGCCTTTAAATAACAAACATTGGGAATTTACTTTGGTGGTGATGGCCTCGTACCATATGCAGCACTTGTTTTAAACGTTAAAACATTTGATACACTATACCTATTGTGAGTGTTATGCTCTGACAGCAGAAAAAGGGCAGAGTGATCCTATTCATCATTGTAAATGATTTGTTTACAAAGCGTACGAGTCGGTTAAAACCTAAAACAATAAAATACAGGAAACACTTAAAAATACATCTGCAAGACTCGAAAAATCGACTGTTTTAATATGCATATCTAAATATGTATTTATAAACACAGTTGTACTTTCACACACCACCAGTCTTATAAGGAAATTCACACCGGCATCCAATGCATCAGAAATAAAAAAAAATTAAGCAGCATTTTAAATAACTTTAATATGAAACATACCATCATGTTGTGTATGCAGCAGCTACCATGCAGACCTATATGTCTCCATGATACTAGACTGAAAACTCATCTTGGAGTCATACTGCCATCTTTCTATAATGTAGATTAGTAAGCATTAGCTTGTGCCATCTGATTAAATAAACCTTCCTTATTGCAATTCATTCTTAGGGTACCCGTACATATTAGAGTAAAGATGACAAAAACGGCCTATTTCAACCAAAATGAAAATTCATCAGGTGAAATTTTTCAAATTTTAGACAAGCAATGAAAGATCTTCATCATCTTAAAGGGGCGGTCTAGTTCATGAAAATTAAGACAATATATGGCCAGGATGTAGAAAAGTAATAATAATAAAAAAAAAAGTTAACACTTACTTACTCACTACTGCTCTGAACCCCCCCCCCCTCCCCAAAAACCTACTTCTTTGCATATTTAATTTCTTATCCCCACATATAGAAGATTGTAAGATACATTGTTCGTCCTTCTCCAAGTGCCACTTCTCATGTATGTGTATTGCCGAGTTTGTGAAACAATCATTCAATCAATGGTTGTTCAAAAAGCAACCCACTTCTATGATGTGTATGTCCACCTTGATGTTCTTAAAGGGGTTTTCTCGCTACAAAGATCATATCTCAGATTATGGGGACAGTAAAATAAGCACTTTTGTAATTGGTTTGCATTACCTAAGTCACTTAGCGTAGTAGATATGAGCTTTACTGTGCATCAATAGCTATTTTTTGCAGCTACTAAGGCGGGACACCCCCCCTTTTCTGTTATTGGCTGGCATTTCATTCAGCCTGTTGGGACACGCCCCCGGTCGGATTCCGCCTCCATGGACACGCCCCCTGCACTATGATTGGCTAACTGACATTTCATTCAGCCTGTTGGGATATGCCCCCCAGACAGCAAACGCCTCGGATACTCCCCCTGCGCTGTGATTAGCTGCCTGCACACTCTGTGTTTTCTCCCCTCTGAGCTGTTAAAACCAAAAGTGAAACCAGCTATCTGAAAGGGCTGCTGGCTCCATACTCCCAGCTCTAAGGTGAACGATCTGACTAATTACTGACTGTATAACTCATAGATCCACTCATATAGCACAGTCTCATGTCCTGTGTTCCCTCCATATAACAAAGTCACCCAGTCTGCTGCCTGATACCAGAGGGGGGGGGGGGGGCCGTGTGCATTCCTCACATGTGTTTCATCAGTTCAGGCTGTGTGTATAACTGGTTATAGCACAGCAAGGAGCTTGTGTAGCCTGAAGCTGAAGGCTCTGCAGACACATGAGAACACTGCAGGAGGCTGCATAGCTGTCCTCTCCAGACAACCTTCCCATGGTTCACACAGAATGATGATGTCACAGCTCTTCAGTGAGGAGAGACACGCCTGCTGAGAGAAGAGACCCGCCTCTGAATTTCAAATTCAATCTCATAGAATTAGCTGAGAGTATGAACACTTCAAACGATACAACCCCTTTAAGAAACAAACGTCTCTCTTTTTAACGAACAACACATAAGTAGATCTTCCCCTTTACTATGAATATCCCAAACTACCTCAATCTCAAAACAAACAACAAGAACAGAAGAATCTTGGCTTTATTACTCTATCTAGTGCTACATCCCTGAATGCTGGAATTGAGTCCATACAAAAACAGCATGGGTGACATTTACATGATCCCACAAGTAACAGATACCCAATTTATCCACATCACACAGAAACGACTTTCAGATCAGTCTGCTTAGTACACTATTTGCAGGCTTTGTTTGCCCTTACCTTGTAGAAGAGAACCCCATTTCTTAACTCTCTAGCAAAGAAACCAGTGGAAAATTACTATAGGCTATTCCCTGAGATGGTTAAAACATTGAGATTTGCCCTAAACTTCTGAATACACAGAGCTAATGAATAATCTCATGATACATGATAATAGTGACGCTTGTCAAATTATTTGTGCTGTCGTTGACCGTTAGATCCACACGGTGCCATAAGCGACCGCAAATGGGTTGTTCCACTAAAAAGAATAGCTTTCAAAATGTAGGGAACACTAAAAGAAGACTTTTCCAAATATATTGCTTTGTTCATCCTTTTTTGTTAAGGAACTACAAATGATTTTATCACCTTCTAAGGGCTTTCTGATTTCTCAGAGCTCATATGCTAATTACAGACAGCTTGACCAGGAAGTGACAGAGCAAAGCAGGATTATTTCATTCATGCATCCTATGAAACAACCCCTTTAAACCCATTTTCCCACAAGAACCAGCTAACTAAATAAAACTTTTATTATAGCCTCTAAAATATTCTATCCTACAATTAAATTCTATGCAGCAAACCTATAACTATGCGACATAAGCTATAAATTAGCAACAGGAGATAGAAGTATTGGTAAACCTAATCCTTTACTTAGAGTATAATACTCGGTATTATTATTTAAGCATAGAGTCAAATATTGTAACACCTGTTACGGTCATAACCTCTAGACCCCTGAAAATGCCACATCAAATGTTGGGGCGGGGGGTTTGAACTGTGTTCCTTATCAGCACAGCAAACTTTATTGAAACAATCTGCAGGTATTCCAATATTTGACACCTTCCAACATGTTTCATCTGACGTCAACAGGGGTCTAGGGATTCTTACCTGTAAAGCCCCGATGACATCAGATCAGTGGCGAAACATTGAAAGAGGGAGGAGGGGCTGTGAATATTTGATACTTTTAATTCAGTGAAGCAAACCTCATTGCTGTGATCTGCAGGTGTTACAATAGTTTACTATATGCTTAAATAATAAGGGTATGGCCACACAGCACTGACAAAATACCGGTCGTATTCTGATTATAGAAACTGACCGGTATTTCAATGTCTTTGAACACTTAGAGGGGCAATTTCTGTCCGCGGCTTCCGCATTTGTCCGTCCCTCTAAACATTGAACAGAACATGTTCTGCCCTAAAACCGGGTGGAAGAATGTGCATGTTCCAAGTTTTTTTTTACGGTTTTCGATTTTGAAATCCGACCGTCAGAAAATCCAAGCTGTGTAGACTGCAGCTTGGATTTTCTTGAGGTCTATGGGGAGGTCTGACAGTAGGTTTTCAGACAGTTTTCAAATCCAAAAACCATCTGAAAAACCAATTGAAAACCCTTGCTGTATGAACATATCCTAATACCTAGTATTATACGCTAAGTGATAGATAAGGTTTAACGATACTAACATCTCTAGTTGCTAATTTATAGTTTATGTAGCATAGTTATAGATTTGCTGTATAGGATTCTATTTTAGTTTAGTTAGGTAGGGTAGAATATTTTAGAGAATATAATAAAGTTTTATTTAATTAGCTGGCTCGTGTAGGAAAAGGGGTTTAAGGATGCTAATGGCAACATGTGGATCTAATTGTTAATATGCCCTGTCTCCAAGTGGGGTCCTTACATTTGTGTTGTTGTCACTCACAGATCACAGTACCATGTATTAAACCCAACAAGGTGTTGTTAAAGGTCTTCCAAGTGGAAAGTCTTGGAAGTGGAAATAAATAGAGGGTGTCCTCTTTCACTAATGTGTTTTGTTTACTATGATGATAGACAATATGGCTACAGAGCCATTATTTTGTGGGCAGCAGCAGAATAACCAAATACGACCAACATTAACAGAGGTTGTCCAGTTTCTATTTTTTCTATCATCTTTAAGCTACAGTTGCCTTAAATAAAAAATACATACCAGCCTTGAAACTCATGACAGCTGCCAGCGGTATCTCCCCGTCTCCTGTTTATATCGAGCTCTGCCCCAATTGGCTGCAGCAGTCACTTGCCACTGTAGTTAATAATTAGCTGCAGTGGTCACGAATCAACCACAGAGCCGGATGTACACGGAAGACCAGGAAGCACTACTGGCAACTGCAGTGCGGGAATGGCGATGAATATCAAGGTATGGTTGTAGGGTTTTTTGTTTGTTTTTTTTCATGAGGACAACAGTAGCTTTAAAATATTTTTAAAAAATATATCCTGGACAGGGGATATTTTTCAGCCTGTTCATTCAATCACTTGCACCTTTACTTTCCTCAGGATCACAACGCAGCTGCGAAACCCCACCTGCTCAATATCCAGTCAAATGTAATAGTGCTAGCGGTAAATATCAGTTTATTACAACTATATCTTCATAAAAAACTCCTTTATTAAACAAACTTAAAACCAATAGTGGTCATGTGTAATCTTCATTTGAATAAGTATAGGCTTGACAAAAGGTGTATGTCTGCCCTCGAAACGTCGCGGATGGACGTCGTAGAGCTCTGAGAGTGGTGAGGTCGATGATGGCTCACGGAAACTGAGAGGACTCATGATGTCCCATGTGAATTTAGACTGAACAAGTCACGGACTGATACTCAGGTGAAAAAGCTTTGCTTATACTTATATATATTCAAATGAAGATTAATAGTGCTAGCGGTATATATCAGTTCATTACAACTATATCTTCATAAAAACTCCTTTATTAAACAAACTTAAAACCAATCGTAGTCATGTTTAATCTTCATTTGAATATATATAAGTATAAGCAAAGCTTTCATCAGTCTGTGACTTGTTCAGTCTAAATTCACATGGGACATTATGAGTCCTCTCAGTTTCCGTGAGCCATCATCGACCTCACCACTCTCAGAGCTCTACTACGTCCATCCGCGACGTTTCGAGGGCAGACACACCCCTTTTGTCAAGCTTATACAAATGAAGATTAAACATGACCACAATTGGTTTTAAGCTTGTTTAATAAAGGAGTTTTTATGAAGATATAGTTGTAATGAACTGATATATACCGCTAGCACCATTACATTTGATTGGATATTTTTCAGCCTGCCCAGACCTAGAACGAGTCACATTACTAAAAGACTTGCAAATTAGCTAAGTAGAAGTCTGAGTAAGCAGTAATAACAGACATTAGAAATAGAACTAAGAAATGTACTGGTGGAAATAATGAATCAGTATCCTAAGAAATATACAGAAGAGTCTACATTTTCATAAAATATAAACTTTTAGGATAAAAAACAAATATACATAAATAAAAGGCAGCACGGATCACTGATCTACTCACCAAGCCATTGCAGTTACTTAGAGCCACTTTTGTTGTAGTATTTTGGTCCTGTAAATATCCCGTATAGTGACAGTTGTCTATGAAATCATGTTTAAATTCCGGCCCATTCTTGCCCCAGTACTCTACGGTAAAGTGTTTTGAGACCAGTTCTGTATTTAGAGTCAGGTTTAAGTGAAAGTGCTTGCCATATGCAGAAATTTTAAAAAATAATTTAGAAGCTTCCTGCTCTTGATCTTTAGGGTCCGTACTCCTCCTTTTCCGAGAGTGTTTGTCATTCTTCACAGTATAACTGACGAAGGTCCCACTGTTGTCAACCCTTATAGGAACCGTCAGTTGATAGTGTTCAAGGTAAGACAGGAATTCCCCTTTGTAATCGCAAACCAGGCCAATCCATAAAGGGAGCATGCAAAGGAAAAGGAAAGTAACAGGGAGTAGTACATAAAAGAGTATTACAGCAACTAATTTTACTAGGCTTGTCAGCAGTATCTTCATTATACAAAATGTAGGGTCGAACAATATAACCCAAACTATTCCAGATAATCCTATAACTTAAATAAGGGATACAGGGTTTGTTCAAAAGGGTGCTATATCAAATAATGTTATTTGTAAAATAATTAATTTAAACAAGCCATATCATGGATGTTTTAGGGATCTTCGGAAAGCACTTTACAAGACTATTCAATAAATGAATCTAGAGCCCTGAAGATGTATTTTCTTAAACATATAAACAGTTGTAAACGATTAAATCTATTAGCGAAACCCTACCTTGAGAACTAAAGGAGAGTCTGCTGTCTCTGTGAGATTCCGATGAAACCATGACAAGGCCCAATATCCAGGTCAACGTCTTCCACAAAAGTTCCATAATTTAGAAGGACAGAAAACGGGCACCTCTTCTCCTTTTTCGTTTTGTCTCACTTTTTCTTTTCAGGCTACCTCTGTCCTACAGTATTAGCTCTACTCCAGAACGGCACCATAACAAGTCCATGTACTCCTCCTTCCTGAAAAGCCACCACCTTGGCGAGTGGCTTCTCCAAGACTTTTCAAAGGAAGATTACTTTTTAACACAAGCTCTTCTCCTGAGCTCTGTCCCTTCTTGCGTGTCCATGTTCATTTTCTTAATCCAGTTAGAAAGATCAAAATGTAAAGAAAAAAAAGTTGGAACTTCTGGAAGCGCACATAAAACAATCCTACACGCAACTTGTCAAGTATCAAATGGGAAATTTAATCAACTCGGGCCATTTCTGTACCTGCAAATAAAAGAAAGTATATAAGTCACAGCATCTGTTGCATCTTCAACTCCAGCTGGGAAAAGGTAAGCCAACTCACAAGACATGTGTGTCAGAATGATCAAGTCTCAGTGGTCATAGTTTACGTTACAAAATATGGGGTAATTCAATTAAACCAGTGTTGTTTTTCATAGTCTAAATAAACATCTCAAAGACTAAACATAATAGGCTAACCTAAATAATGTGTCCAGGCCAGACGGCTCATTTTTCATTAACTGCAAAAGGAAAATTATATAATTCATCTTTCCTTTTTTATGAAAAGAAAAGAGATCTGATTACACAACATGATAAACAGTGAAACCGGACCCTGCACCGAGAAACGAACGATTATCACTTTCAAATCTTTCTAATATTTTTAATGAAGTAGATTCCTGTGTTGGCTACAGGTTTTGGTTTTTTTTCCTTAGTGAGCATTTAGTTTTAACAATCACGAACTGTGAAGCAGAAATCTCTTACAATATAGAGGGATCGTGTAATGTCAGCAAATAGTTCACAGAACTGCGCTAAAGGAAGCAGTTATACTGGACGGGCCTGAAAAAAGATCAAACATGGGTCAGGTCCAAACAAGAGAAGGACCTCCCGACAAAGAAATAAAGAGCCAATATTTGAATGCAAGACATAAGGTTTAAGGGAACAGAGAGTGGTGTAGGGTTATTCTCATGGCTGATTCTATGGGGCACAGGGCTGCTCACCACTGAGGATACCGACCGCCTGGAAAAACGGGCCGGTGGTTACTATGTTACTCTGCACAGTCATTTTAAGATGGCCACGCAGAGTTGAAGCTGCGCACTACCTGTGCAGCTGCTTCTAAAGGGAGAAGGCAGGGGTGGTTCATTACCACTCTTGCCTTCCTGACTATACAGTATATACACATCAGCGTCACGGGGGTGTGATGCAACGCTTGCTGGAAGCCTAGGCTTCTGACCCGGGAGCAGTGCCCCGACGTGACGTGATGACATTGCACTGCTTATGTTGGAGCTAGAGGCGCAGCAGGGAATCATGAGTACCTTTTCTTTTTTAGGCTTTACACCTGCCTATATCTACCTACAGGGAGTCTATGCCTACATACAGCTGGGCTATATTTACCACTGGAGCTATATCTTCAGGGGGGCTACATCGACCTACAGGGGGGAAAATCTGCCGGCAAGGGACTTATACCTACAGTTGAAACCAGAAGTTCACATACACTATATAGAAAGACACATCTGCATGTTTTTCTCACTATCTGATATGAAATCAGAATAAACCTTCCCCGTTTTAGGTCAATTAGGAACCAAAATTATTTATATTTGCCAAACGTCAGAATAATTAGAAATAATTTTTAAGACTTTTTTAATTGCTTTCTGTAAAGTCAAAAGTTTACATACATTAGGATTACTATGTCTTTATACAACTTGGGACAGCCCATATGAGGATGTCATGTCTTTGAAAGCTTTTGATAGGTTAATTGGCAATATCGGAGTTTGAGACACACCTATTTATGTGTGTAACATCATGAGAAAGACTAAAAAAAAAAACAAAAAAAAAAAACATGATATCAGGGAGAGAATTGTGGATTTGCACAAGTCTAGATCATCCTTGGGTACAATTTCTAAATACCTGAAGGTTTCCTGTTCATCCTTTTCAAAT
>JAODAL010031158.1:0-48842 GCA_025379985.1 Phyllomedusa bahiana | reverse complement strand
CCCTTGATTTGACTTTTCCCCAAACGGTGGAATCCAGCCATTGTTGGAATGACTCTATAACAGAGGGGCTTTTAAAGGGGTTTATGGACCCAAGGGAACAGGAGTAACCCCGGGTTTTAAATTTTAATGTCGGCCGTGGCAGCTCCGCGTGACAACTCCGTTTGCTCAGGCCCTTTCATGGGGGACGCTTATTTGGCAGTCGCCAGGGAATACCGGGATGAAAAACGTATTCCACTGCTTCATGTTGTCACGAACAGGGGAGTGGTCCCTGGACCAACGAAAGCGATCCCAAATAGCCCGCCAGGGAGCGGGATCTAAGTAGTTCCCCGGTTTGGACTTTCTGCGGCGGGGTCTACCAGGTCTAACCCTGGGCGACTACCCTTGCTTTGGGGCGCCGGGGCGCAGAGGGGTACCGAATCTAAGACAAAAGTGTAACAAAGGTGGGCCCAACAGGTCAGGGCAGGCGGGGGAGATTCGAGGTCTGAATTTCAGAAAGGTGGGGTACACGGGCGAAGGGAATGATGAACAGGTGGAAATTGTAACGGGAATAAATATATTAACAGGGGGGAAATGTTGAAAAAGGGGAAAAATTGATGAACGGAAAAAATATATTAACAGGGCGAAATTTTGAAGGGGGGGAAAATTGATGAAAGGTAACAAGGAGGGCCCCCCTTTTTTTTCCAAATTTTAAACAGGGGGGGGCCCCTCCCCTTTTTCCACGTTCACGGGGGAAAGGCCCCCCCCTTTTTCCCCCTTTTAACGGGGGAGGCCTCCCCTTTTTCCCTTTTTTACAGGGGAGGGCCTCCCCTTTTTCCCCCGTTAAAAAGGGTTGGGCCTCCCCTTTTTCCACTTTACAGGGGGGGGCCTCCCCTTTTTCCACCTTTTTTAACAGGGGAGGGCCTCCCCCTTTTTCATCAAAGCCATTTTTAGCATTTGCTTTTGCTGTATTTTTGGGGCTCCTTCGTTAAGTTCCAAACGCTGCTTTTGAACAAACTGGTGCAATCAAAAAACGGATTCAAACCCCTTTTGTTTTTACTTCATAGTGTTTGATTGTCTTGCTTCCCTCCTATGGTTCTTGGTTGCAAGGCTTCCCCCTCGCCAAAAAAAACTCCCATTCCCCTCTCCCCTATCAATACGCAAGAAGCAGGGGGTGTCTGCCCCACCTCTTGTTGCCCCGTAGCTGCTGGCGTCCCCAAATTGTTCCTCCTCTCTGAATATGGCGCTGAGCCCAGACCACATGTGATCTTGGTGAAGGAAAAGGATGGGGATAGTGGTGGGTTGGGCAGGGAGGGGCGCTGACCCGCTCCCCGGCGGTGCCAAAATAAGGGTTTTTTTGACTTCCCCCCAACTCTGGCTTTGGGGGTTTTCAAGGGCATCTGGGAGGAAAATGGATGACCTAGTCAACCAATAAGAACCATTGGGTTTCTGAACAACCACGGTCGCTGTTACACCGGCGTTCTGGCCTCACCCAGTGACCCCCGTCGACGTCCCCCCTTGCTGTGCTGTACCCGTGCCTGCTCCCGGATGTTTTGCCCTTGCCCTCGAGTGAAAGCCCGCCCCCCCCTCGCTGACATCTGTTTGTTCTAAAATGTACGATCTGTTTAATTTAAAGATATCTGTATATGAAAAATACACACCCCGTATTTGACCCAAATGAATCCCCCAACAAGCTTGGGTAACCTTGGATTAAAAATTTCACTCCCCAAAAGGCCAGGAAAAAAATTACTTGTATATGCCTTTAAAACTTTTTTTTTTATGAATATAACAAAACAGGTTAAATTTAAACCTTCGGATAGAATTTGTACAGCCAAAAATTTTTTCTTTGGCGTTTTAAAAAGCAATTTTTTCTTTTAGATACAACTGCAAAAAAATACTTAGTTAAACCCTTTTTATGTAAATTGGAAAAGAAATTTGCTGCCAAAAAATACCACTTTGTAGCGTGTTAAAAAAAGGGAGTATTTTTGGAGCACAACAGCAGAATAAACCCAATTAACCTTTGGATAGATTATGCCACAGGCAAATTTTTCTTTGGCGTTGAAAAAAAAAAGTTTCTTTTACTGAGTACAACTAGAAAAAACTTAAAAGGGGGTTTTCCCAAAAGACCAAATACTGACCTCCGTTCGCTGGAGCAAGATGAAAACAATCACGCTGTCATGAACTGCAGTGGAAGGGAGGGAGAGGGGAGGGTGGGTGAGGAAACCAAGGGGGGTTTAAAACTTAAATGAACTAATAAACATACATGTAAAAAAAAGTGGTCACCTCCGTTCTCGACTTCAGCGTGGTATATCACCCAATAAATACTCCGATCCCTGGCTCGGAGTACTGAGCTCCACAGTAAAACTCACAGGTATGAGAGAAAGTACCCCACTTCGCTCATCAGGTAACCCTGGCGGAAACACTTCGTCCGGCACGTGGCTTCAAGTGATATAAATTTTTTTAACAGTTACTGTGCAGGGGAAACACCATGGAGAGGCTGGCACTGGCCAAGTGCCAGTTTCTTCACATGTATGTTCCCTGCACATGTAATGTTAATAAATTTTATCACTTGAAGCCCATGCCGGCTGAAGTGTTTCCTGCCAGGAGTTACTCTGATGAGGAAGTCGGGATTTCTCTCATAGCCTGTAATAAACTTTTTAAACATGGATTCAATACAGCAAGACAGGTCAAAAACCCTGACTTCAGGAGAAACCTTATCTGCAAAAGAAGCTAATGTAATGTAAACAAATCACGGAGCTGACAGAACGCATACAGAACCCAGCCAGAGCCAACCTGATAAGGGGCCCCTGTGACATGTTCACTCAAATAATAAAACTTAACTTGGAATTTGTATACAAAAGAGAAAAACCTTTTCTAAAAGCAGATTGAAAGCTCCCCTTTATGTTCTCGTCATCAGTTTAAAACAGGGATCTAATAAACACACAGCTAGTTATTTGTACAAAAGAAACTATTTTCTACCGGTGCCTTAAAAGGGCCTTCATTTTGCCCGTCATCAGATAAAAGTGATTCACGCAACGCGGCCTTTTGCTCCTGGGTCTGAAAAGGGGAAGCTTTGGGTAACCAAGGGGGATGAGAAATGCTGTAGTCTAAAAGTTTTCACTTTTTTTTAAAACACATATATTTTGAAAAGTGATTAAAAACCCCCTTTTGGGGGTTCCCACGTCAACTTACGGTGGCAAAACCCCTTTAAGTTAAAACCCCTTGGAGTAAGTTGTGCAAAGAATGTCTGCCAAAAATTACCCTTTGTACGTGTTTTTTAAAAGGCAGTATTTTACGAAGCACAACAACAGAAAAACTGTAATTAACCCTTTGGGTATGAAATTTTTGCTACAGGCAAAAATTTCTTCCTTTCACTGAAAAAAACCCGTTTTTTTAGTGACCACAACAGCAGAAAAAAAAATTAATTTAACCCCTTTGGATCTAAATTTCGCAATTAAAAGAGGTGCCAAAAATTAAGTGGGATTTGGGTTGAAAAACACTGTTTTTTTTTAACTGAAACAACAGAACAGGGTTAGATAAAACCCTTGGAATTCAAAGTGCTCAAGAATAAGCAGATAGCTTTTAAAAATTATATGCACTGAATTGGACACACCTGGCTTTAATTCCATACCCCACAAATTCAAAATTTAACGTAAGAAAGCATCTCTGAGACAAGCTGTGACACCCCCCAAAAATCGCTTAAAAATTATTCTTTTTTATGAGTATTATCATCCGCAAGCAGCCTTTTCCCAAACCCGCACAGTGAAAAGCATGTGAACGCCAGGTCGCCCCCGGACCTTATATAGGGGGTGACATCACAGAATCCCCCCGGTCCTTTATTGGCTTCATCCTGCCTGTATTTAGGTAGCCTTTTTCCCCCCCCCAGACTTCTTTGCCCTATGTAATGCCCTGTGCTCGCAGCCATTTCATAGTTTCTTTTCTAGTTTGTAAGGCCGAAAAAAAAACAAACGTCCATCCATTTTAGCCTGTTGTGCTAAAGTGTGTTCCAGTGGGCGGCAAAAAGCCCCCAAGAGGTTAAAGCCAATTGTCCCCCCCCATTTTAGGGAAAAAATTCCCTTCCCCCTCCCTTGGCAATCGGAAAAACCCGGTTTAATGACCCCCCCCCTGAATCCTAGACCTATAATTGTTATAATTACTAGTGTTGACGATTCGTTGGTTTTGACTCGGGCGATAGTCGTAGTCGGCCCCATCGATAAGGTTTTTGTGTCGATGTCGTCATTCCGATGACCCCTTTTAAAGGGTTTTTGGGGAGACAACAAAACCTTCTTCTTACACCCCCAAACAGGGGGGGGAAGCTGGAATTAACAGCCAAAAACAGTCAAAATGGATACCTGCTACTCTTGGGCACAACCTTACTATAAAAGCCCCAAAAAAAAGTCACCACCCATTCACTTCCCTGTTTGAACAAGCATGACCTTAAACCTGCATCACCCCAAATTAAAAAAATGCCCAAAGGGGAGTATTTTATTTGAAAACCATCATTTTACTTTATGGACCTGAAAATCCCTGTCCCGGAACCAGCCGACCCTAAAAAAATGCATGACCCACAGATTAAAAAAGTGCCGGAAAAAAAGAAAGTTTTTGGGAACCCAAACCATTTTAGTTGAAGGCTTTGGGAAAAACCCTTTGTCCTGGCCCCCGCAGCATCCCCCTTTTAAACCCCTTCCCCAAACCCCCGATTAAAAAGTGCGGGAAAAAAGGGTGTCTTTTTAAACCCACCTTTTTTAGTTAAAATGGACTTTGGGGACTATACCTGCCCTTTGGAAACCCCCGTATTTTGGACCATTAAACCTGTCTGCCCCCAAAATTAAAAAAAGGGGCCGGAAAAAAGGAGTTTTTCCCAACCACCATTTTAGTTGAACGGGGACATTGAAAAACCCCTGTCGTGGACCCCCAGCTTTGACCCTAAAAACCTGTTGACCAAAGATTAAAAAGTCCCGGGAAAAAAAAAAGGAAAGTCTTTCCCAACCACCTTTTTAGTTAAACTGGCATTGATTTTATCCCTGTCCTGGGCCCGCAGTATGACATTAAACCTTTTCGACCCCCGGGTTTTAAAAAGTGTGGGAAAAAAAGGGGGGTCTTTCAACCCCATTTTGTTAAAACGGGAAATTTGACATTAACCTTTTCCTGGCCCCAGTATGCCCAAATTAAAAACCTGTCTGCCCCCCAGAAAAAAAAAGTCCCGGAAAAAAAGGAGTTTTTTAAAACCAAACCTATTTTAGTTAAAAACTGGACATTGAAATACCTGCCTGTGCAACCAGCATAAACCCGGGGCCCGGGGAGTTACAGTGGGTCCCGGGGGAAAAGCCCAGGCTGGCGTCCGCATTTTTTTTAAACCCAAGGTTAAAATGCCCGGGAGGGACGCGTAAACGAAAAACTGTCGTCCCTGAAGAAGTTGGGGCGGGGGGCGGAAAGGGGAAGTGTGGAACCCCAACCCTTCCTCTTTTCCGGGTCAAGCCCTGGGAAAGCGCTGGCCCCTCCTTTTGGGAGGGGCGGACCAAATTTGGTTTCCCATTTGGGAATTACTGGGGGTTTTAAACCCGCCCCCTGAAAACCCCCAAGGTCCCAATTTTTTTTGGAATTCTTTTTCTCATTTTATAAACGTGTGGGGAAATGGTCTTTTACTTTGTTCTCTGTCCGGGGCTACTTTACCCCCAGGGTTTCTAAAAAAAACCCTACTTCTGGTCAAGTTTTTTTCCTCCTTGTCCCAATTCAGAGGAATTTTTTTCCCAGCAAATTTTGTACATGAAATTTTTTTAGTAGTTTTTTTCCCAGAAAAACAACCTTTTTTTAAAATAGGATGGAATCCCACATTGGGCTTTTTTTCTTTTTTTTTTTAATTATATTAAATGTGTTTGTTCAAAAAGGGATTGTTTGTTGGGTTTAAAAATTTTTGCCCAAAAAAAAAGTTCATTTTTCCAAAATTTTGTGTTTATTAACCCGTGTCCCCACCTTTCCTGTTTCTGACAGCACCAAACACCTTTAAACCAAATCTTGACAATTGTGAAGAAACAAATGTTTGTTTTGAAAAAAACATTTTTTTTTTTTTTAATAGGACCTGTAGTATAGGGTGGGATGTCAAAAGGGAAAATTTCCCCCAAAAAAAATTTAAAAGCTGCCCCTTTAGCCACTTTGGGCCAATTTTTGAAGAAAAATGTCGTTAGAAAAAAACATTTTTTATATTTTGGGAAACCCCGTAGTTTAAAAGGGGATTGGGCAAAAGCAATTGCCCCCCAAAAAACAAAAAAATGACCCCTGAGCCCTCTTTTTACAATTTGTTTAAGAACAAATGTTCTTTTAGGGAAACCCCATTTTTTAAAAATAGGAACCCGTAGTATTTTCTCTATTTCAAAGCCAAACATGGGCCCAAAAAAATTAAAAAAATGACTTTTTCAAATCACTTTTTTAAAAAAAATTTTGGGGGGGGAAAAAAGCCACTTAAAAGCCCACTTTTTTGTTCCAAAAAGGGCCATTATTTTTGCTTTTATTCACAGCAATATGACCCCCAAAAAATTTTTAAATTATGACTTCTCAGCCCCCTGTTAAAAATTGTGAGGCCAAAAAATTTACCCCCCAAAACCATTGACAAATGTGAAAAATTCTAAAGATGGAAGTGAGTAATTTGGGAAAATGGTTTTTTTCAAAAAAAAACCTTGGTGTCTTTTTTTCCCGTTTTCCTTTACAGCAAAACCAGCAAAAAGAATTTTTGGGAAAATGAGAATTTAAAAAATTTCATGATTTATTTTAAAAATAGTTTTTCAAGGGACCATTTTGTTTGGAGAGGAATGTGGGTAGACCGCCAAATAATTTGGTGGGCCTCGGCAAATTTGGGGGCCACCAACAACAAACAGAGATCCCTTGCCTGTTTAAACTTGTTTAAAGTCAAACGATCCCATTTTTCGTGGGAAAAAACTGGATTTCGTTTTTTTTGTAATGAATCCTCCGGCTTTTGCCCGATGGGCAATCCGATATGACGCTGGCTGCGGGCAGGGGAAAACACCTTATGGCTGGCGAGCCAAACTCGGGGCCCTTTGTCCATTTTGGGTACCCCAAAGGGAAATTTTTTTGGGTCCGGGAAACAATTCAAAAACCCTCGGTGTTGAGATTAGATAAATGTGCACCATTTATCTTAAACTGTCTCTGGGTGTTGGGATGTGTGCCCTGCCCTTGTATGCCCTTTGGTTGAGGTGGGTAAATAAAATTTTCCAGAGGTCACCCATTAGGTTCTGCCACCTTGCCTGCTTTCTGCTGCTGCCCGGGTACGGCTAATTGGACTCTACTGCCCGTCCGTTTGGGTTTGGGGTTGTTCAACCGTGAAATTTGAAGAAGTTTAAACAGACAAACGTTTTCTCCAGGGTTTTTCAATCAGGGAAAAATTCCCCCCAAATTTTTGCCCCTTTTACTCTCTTTTTGGGGGGCGGGGGGAAAAGGGAAAGGGGCTGGTTTTGGGTTTTGTAACCCCGGGGATCCAAAGGAGGGGGGGGCCAAAAAGTAACTTTGTTAAATTTTTATGGCCCCTTTTGCGGGATCATGTTGGAGGAAAAGGAGCATCCCGCACTCTTTTGGAGATGGAGCCTTATTTTCCCAAACCCCCTGGGGTCGGGGGGGCCCCCAGCAAACTGAAATTTTTTTTATATTCCCCCTCCCCCTAAATTTGCCCCAACCTCTTTTCCAAAGGGAGGGAGTTTGGGAACCCTGGTGTCTAGGGAAATTTCCTCCTCCCCCCCTCCGCTGCCTGGCCCCGCTTTTAAACAAACCCTGAATTTCCTGAGGGTGATGCCCCCCCTGTGAGTTGATGCGCCACCTTTAACTTGCTCTGGACCCCGAAACCAAATGCCCTTTAAAGAAAAAAGGAATGAAATTGTGAAACTGTCGGGCCCTTTTGGATTTGGGCGGTGGAAAAAAGGCTCCTTGTCCCCAATTTTTTTCCCTCTCTCCCCCGTCGTGGGGGGACCTGTTGTTTGGGTGTTCCCAACGATCGTTCCAGAACTAAGTTTACCCACAATTTTCTCAAAGCTGACAAGGGGCCGCCCCCCCATGAACCCCTTTTGGGGGGCTTTTTGAAAAAAAGGCAAGGTTTTGGTGCAGAGCTCTTTATCCCGCCTCCACCCCCTCGGTGGGCCCCAACACCCCGAGGTCCGCACCGCTGTTGTCAGGCCATGGGTCAAATTCGTTTTCTGCGTAATGGCCCCCGCGCTGCTGCCACAATGCTGGGGCTTTTGGGGGTGGGGGAAAATTCCCCCTGGTTGCCCCGTCAACAAAGAGACGGTTTTACCCGGGGGGCCCAACTGAAAGCTGCAACGCCCCCCAGGGGGGAAGAAAAACAGGGTCGCGGCGGCGGAAGTGGGGAACTAAGACCCCAAGCCTTTTCAGAGGCCCCGTCCAGGACCCGGGGTTTGCTTTTTTGAAATTCTGGAAAGACCAGGCTTCATTGAAATTTCCAGGCAAGGGGATGTGCTCCCCGCCCATGATTTAAGGGCGGCCAAACAGGTTCGCCGTTTTTTCGATTAAAAAAAACCCCCTTTTCCTGGCTCAAGGTTTCCCTTTTCACCCCCGGCCCCGCGCTCCGGTCCGTTGCGGGAGAGCCCCTCCCCACAGCTTTCCCGACTGGGGTGGGGGACGGCCCCCAAGGAAAGATTAATTTCAAAAAAGGCCCTTTGGTTTTCTACCCTTGTGTTTTGTTTCCAACCCCGAGGACCCTTTGGGGGAAAAGAGCCCTGCACCATCCCTTCGGTTTTGAAAAGCGTTTCGCCAAAACCCCGAGGGCCACCGTCACCCCCAGAGACATTTCCAAACCCGCTCACCCGTGAGCTGTACAGAGTATCGGGCCCTTGGCCCCTGCTTATAGTCCATTGGCGGTGGTAAAATGGAAAATTTTCCGGGGCCCCAAGATGCAGAAAAAGCGCTTGAAAAAATTTTTGGTTTACCGTGGGGTGGGGCCCGGGAAAGGGCGGCTTTTTGGCCCCGAAAAGCCTGCTTTTGCAAACTGGTATTGGGGGGGAAAAAAGGGGCCCTGACGTGGCGGAAACCCCCTCTGTTTTTCACCAGAAAGGAAAGGCTAAAATTTTTCCCAAAGGGCCCCAAAAACCTTTGGGAATTTCCCAATTTCAGGCTTTTGGCTTTGGGGGTGGTTTGGGGGTTTAAAACGTTTTTTTTCTGCTCCCAAAACCCGGAAAACAGAAAGGGTGGCTTCCCCAGAAATGGCCGTCTACGGCGGTTTCAGGGGCGTTTAAAACTGGCGGGGGAAAGGGAAGGGGGGTTGGGTTTGGGGCTCTGGTGGGGCTGGTGGTACTTTTTGGGGACGGTGGAGGGTGAAGCGAGGCTGGGTCCTGATCATGACTCTGAGAGGGGGAAAGGGCGTGAGGAAAGCCTTGGTGGTGGCGGAGGGGGGAAAAGGGGCCGGGGGGAAAAGGGGGTTTTTGCAGTGGTTGGAGGCCCGGCGTCCCGGGGGCTTCCTTTTTTTGGGCCGTGTTCCCCTCCCCTTTACATACTATGCATTCGGTGCTGTGGACTAGACCTGGTTTGGGGGGGGTTTGGTTTAACCCCCTTAAGGTTCTTGCCTCTTCCCTTTTGCGTTTATGGCAAAGGGCCCGGGAAAATTTTACATCGTGGGTGAATAGAGGGGTTGGGGTCAAAGAAGGCCCAGGTTGAGAGGTCTTTGGCCTTTTTGCGGCGATAAGCGAGGGGGGGGTTTGCGCTGACCATGGCTGGCGGGGGTCAATCAGCGGGAAATTCTGCGACCGCCCTCTCCCTTTTTGAGGGGGACCGTATTGGGGCAATAAACCCAAAGTTTTTTCCCCCCTCGTCCAGTTTATTTTTGCGCTTTGCAAGCAAATTTTTTAAAAAAAAGACCCCGATGGATTCCCTAATGTGTCCTCATTTATCATACCCATAAAAAACACCCGGTTTACCCGGTTGTCCTGTCTATTTGATCCAGAAGGGTTAGGGGCTTCAAGCAAGAGGGCCCGCAAGGGTTGCCGAAAACCCCCGGGGGTTTTTGCCGATTGGCCGGGTTTCCCTTTTCCTCCCTGATGGATCCCAAATTTTAAATGGCCCCTCAGAAAAAGACTTAAAAAACTTTCCTCTTGATCTTTTTAAAAATTTCCTTCTGACCCAACCCCATTTTTTTCATCAAAAAGGTCTTCCGCTATGGATTTTCCACAGTGGTGGGTACCGAGTTGGCATTTTTGGGGGTTTTCTTCATGTTTTTGGCGGAGGGTGTTGATGAAAATTTTGGCCTTTTACTTTGGGGGGACGAGTAGGTTAAAACTGCTGGAGCGGTTTTCTTTAAAAAACTGCAGGACAAGGGTTGGCGTTTTTGTTTGTTTCTTAGATTCACGGGCCCCCACCCGCGTGGCAGGCCTGACGGGGCCTGAAATGACGATTCCCCTGGCCAGGTGTTTTCGCCAGCAATGGAAAGGGGGAACCCCTTTTCTCGTACCTCTTCCCCCACATGTGCTTTCCCCCCCCCCTTTTGCTTGCTTACCCCCTGCATTTCGCTCCATGTTGGGAAATATAAAAATTTGAGAAGTTAGGGGAAATTAGTTTTGCAAAGTTTTTATTAAAAGACGGAAAAAAACCCCAAACCCCCTATTTTCAAATCCCCCCCTAAACCCAAAAACAAAATTGCTGGTTTTAAAAATTTTAAACCTGAAAAGGGTCTCTATAAAAAAAACCCTGGAAGGGGAAAAAAGTGCAAAAAAAACTCGTATCTGTTTTGTTTTTTTTTATAATACCGGTTTTTTTTTGCACCTTTTCCAATTAAAACCCTGTGGGGGATATAAAATTGCTTTTTTTAAGATTTACTTTTTGAAAGGGGCTGCTTTCAATGAAAAAAAGCTGTAGGCGCCAAAAAGTCAAAAAAACCGCATCTAAAATTGTAAATTCCCGGATAATAAAAGTTTTTTTGCACCTTTCAATTTAAATTGTGGGGGACTTTTAAATTCCCTTTTTTCCCAGATTTAGGGTGCAAGCTGCGTCAAATTGAAAAAAAAATGTTTTGTGCGCCAAAAAGCCCAAAAAAATCACGATTGTTATTTTTTTGTATTATACACGTATTTTTTCCCCCCCTTTAAAATTTCCCCTGTGGTGGACTAAAAAAATTTTTGTTTTCAAAATTTAGGTGCAAGTTTGGTTTTTTGAAAAAAGCTGTAGTGTCCCAAAGAAAAAAAAACCTTTATCTGTTATGTTTTGGGTTAAAAACAGGGAATTTTTTGCCCCTTTCAATACCCTGTGGGGGGGACTATAAAATTGCTGTTTTTAAAATTTACGTCCCCAAAGCGCGTCAATGAACAAAGCGGGTAGTTTCCCCAAAATTTAAAAAAAAAAACAGGGTTCTGTTTTGTTTTCGTATAATTCCGGCATTTTTTTGAAACCTTTCAATTCCCCTGTGGTGACTTTTAAAATTCGGTTTTTTTTAAGTTTTAAACGTGAAAGCTGGTAAATGAAAAAAGTTTGTAGGGGTTGCCAAAGAAAAAAAAAAACAGTATCTTTTTGTTTTCTTAAAAATACCGGTATTTTTTGCCCTTTCAATTAACCTGGGGTGGTTTTTAAAAAAAATTGCTTTTTTCGTTTACGTGAAATGTTTGCGTCAATGAACAAAGCTGTAGTTCCCCCCAAAGTTAAAAAAAACGTATCTGTTTGTTTTGTATAATCAGGGCTTTTTTTCACCTTTCAATTCCCCTGTGGTGACTAAAAATTTGCTGTTTTCGTTTTAAGTGAAAGGTGGATATATGAACATAGGTGGAATGGGTAAAATTTGAAAATGAAAACCTATCTGAAATGTTAACTGATAATAAAAGTGGGTTTGCACCTAACCAAGACCTGAGTTACTAAAAAGATGTGTACCCTAATATAAGTTAGGTGCCCAATATCCGGGAAATATTTCAATAGCAAACTGTTAAAAAATAAAGATTTGCAGTGCAATGTCAAACCCTAAGTCTTGGTGAACTTTACCCAGTGTTCTTTTTGAATTTTGTTGGTTGCCCCGGGGGCCCTCCCCGTCCCCCGTATTTTTACAGCGGTGATGCCCCTTTAAAATTTCTCCCCAACTACATAAATTTTCCCAAAAATTCTTTAATCTAACTAAAATTGAAAGGTCCGCTAATGTAGGGTTTCTCTGTGCAAAAATAGAATAATTTCGTAGCTGTTTGGCCAAAAGCGGCCAACGTTACCCCATGAGCGCTGAGAGAATGAGGCTGAACAGGAAAACGCTGTTTCTATTTTTAAAACGAGGTTCATGTGATTTTTCCCCCCCAATGAAACCCTTTAACTCCAATCTGACGTCGCCAAACATCTCCCCTGTCTAATTGTTTTGATAGGGCCAAAATAACGGGAAGCCCCGAAAAATGGCGCGTCTTAATAGATGATGACAGTTTTTTGCCTTAATTACGCATGATCAAAAAATTTTCCGATACCATAAAAACCTTGCGATTTCAACTTTGTCGATTAATAATCGCTAAAACCAAAAATTTTTAGCCCGAATGATCCAACCATTTTTGAACCCCGTTATTGAAATTCACCATGACACCCCCTTGGAGAGAATTCCAAAATTTCCCCTCTCTTACAGAAAAGAACCCCCTTTTATGTTTATGTAGAAACTTTCGTTCCCAAGACGTGAGGATGCCCATTTGTTCTGATAAGCCCGGGGTATAAATAAATCTTGGGGGAGTCTTTTTTGACCTTTGATGTATTTAAAAACATACTTATTATGTCCCCCGAAGCCGTCTTTTCTCAAAAATAAATAACCCTAATCTTGCTAATCTTTTGGGTACTTAGCCCACCAGCCCTTTTTTTATTTTTGTTGCCCCCCTTTTTGTCCTGTTAAAGCTCAAAAATGTCTTTCCTGTGACTGGTGCCCCAAAACTGTACACAATTTCCCCATGTGTGGTCTACCAGTGATTTATTGGGGAAAAATGTTCTCATCATGGTCTTGCCCCTTTTAATGCCCCTGACCCTATTTGCCTTGGCAGCTGCTTCTGCCTGGCTGTACAATTAAGTTTTGTACCAGGTTTCCCCAAGTCCTTCTCCTGTCACTTTTCCCCAGCCTTTTTCCATTTAAAATGTAGTCAGTAATGGATTTTCCCTTCCCATGTGCATACCTTGATTTATCGTTTTAAAACTCATTGCCTTTCCCTGCCGGGCCTCCACTTATCCAGTTCCCTTTGTAGTTTACTTTCAGGTTTTGTAGTCTGCAAAAAAAGATATTTACTGTGAAACCCCTGTGTAAATAATTAAGAAAATTTAAAAGGGGTAGGGCTAAATATGCCCCTTGTGGTACCCCACTAGTAACGCGTCCAGTTGAGTATGTACCGTTAATTATTTTACCCTTTGTTTTTATCAGTGACCCGTTGCCTCCCCTTGCACGCATTTTCCCTCCCAAGATTCTTTTATTTAAACCTTTTATGGGGCACCATATCAAATGATTTAGAAAAATCTGATATTGACCCCCGTCCCTTCACCCCGACCCGTCTGGAATGATTCTCATAAAAGCTGAGGAGTTTATTTTGCGACGATCTTAAAACCCCTGCTGGAACGGTTTACATTTTTGTCGTGTGTACTCCAGGTCCCTCTCTGAAAAAAACCTTCTACATTTTACCAACAAACAGAGGTTAAGTTACGGCCTATATTTTCCCTGGTCACTTTTTGCCCCCCTTTTTGAATTTGACCCCACATTTGTTGCGCCAACCCTTTTGGGACATCCCCCGTTATTAGCAGTCCATAATAAAAATAATAGGGGCCTTCTATGACATCCTTAAACCCCCTTAGTACACGTGGGTGATGCCCCTGGACCTGGGGATTTGTCTATTTTAATTTTCCCTTAAAGGGGGGAGATGCACTTCTTCTGGGTTGGGACAAGAAACTTTTAATTTGGGGAGTTTCCCTACCCCTCGTTCAACATGAAGCTATCTCATTGGGAAATACAGTGGAGAAAAAAATGTTTAATTTTTTTGCTTTTTTTTATCGTTCTACGTCTCCCCCGTATTTTTTAAAAAGGGCCCAAAATTCTCTGTTTTAATTTTTTATATTTTTATAGTTAAAAAAAATTTTTTGGGGGTTTGTTTTACTTTCTATAGCAAAATGTCTTTCCGTCTCCCGCTTTGCTTCCCTTTTCTTTATTTTAAAACTTTATTTTTTTCCTTATAGCTTCTTGTCCTTTCACTACCCTTGTTTTTAGTAGCTGAAATGCGTTTTTTTCTTTTTTTTTTTGCCTTCTTTCTCTCTGTTGATCCACATGGGGTTTTCCGTTCTTTTAATTTTTTTATTACATAAGGTATGTACCTCTACAGTGGGTTCTAGATGTTTTTTTTAAAAAATCCCATTTATTATTTGTTTGCCATATTTAAAACATTGTCCCCGTTAATACGGTTTAGGGCCTCCCTAAGCAGAATAAAATTAGCCTTCTAAAATTCATGTTTTTGTGGCTCCCTTGACAAAAAATTATTTAAGGTAAAAGGAAAATTTTATTTTTTTTGGCCATATTCCTAGGGGCCCCAACCCGACCTTTTGTTTTTCTGTCAGGTCATTTGTCAATATTAAGTCTAGAAAGGGCCCTTTCCCCTTTGTTGGTTCTTGCACCATTTGGGCAAAGGTAATTATCATTAGTTATTGTCAAAAAATGTTTTTTTTGTGAGAGTACAGGGTTTTAGTTCCCCAAATTTATGTTGGATAGTTAAAACGCCATAAATAAAACCTCATTTTTGATTGCCCCCTCACAATTTGTGAGGAGTACATCTTCCATGGGTTCCCGTATATTTGGGGGTATAGCGACTCCTATTAGAATTTTTTACTGTTATTACCCCATGTTATTTACCCATAATGATTTCCCCAAAGTTCATTACCTGTACCCATATTTCCCCCGGTTGGCTTCAGACGGTTTTTTTTCTTTAAAAACAGACACCTCCCCCCCTTCGGTCTTTTTCGATCCTTTCTAAAAAGATGTAACCCGCAAAATTAAAACCCCCCAGTCGTTTTCTCCGCCCCGCCATGTCTCGTTATCCCCACTATGTCATATTTTTCTTTTGTATTAATAATTCCCGGGTTATTTTTTTGTTTGGGCAGACTCCCCGGCATTGGTCAGCATGTAATTTAGAGATTTTCCAGTTTTTATTCCTTTCTCCCTGATCTTTTTATCTATTGCTACGCGCCCTCCCTCCACTCCACCCTGTTTTTTTCCCTAGTTCCAGCTCTCTATTTTTCACTATCTTGCATTCTATTTGTGTAGTTACCACCCCCCCCAGTCCCTAGTTTAAATTTCCTCCAACTTCCTGGCCATTTTGTCCCCCAATACAGCTGCACCCCTCCCCTTTTTAGGTGCAGCCCATCCCTGCATAGAGTCTGAGCCAAGACAGAAGTCAGCCCAGTTCTCCAAAAACCCCAAAATTCCCTCTTTCCTCCCCAAATTTTTTTGAGCCATTTTATCAATTAAAAACACGCTTCGTTCCCGCGAATCACCCCAAACTTCGACTTCGTTCAGAATCGAAGTTTTCCTGAAATTCTAAATGAATTCCACTTCGGTAGAATCGATTCCCCCATCTCTAGTCTTGATACTCGACCGCCCGCCTCATTCTCGGTCTTTAAAATATAGCTACCCTAAGGCTGGTTCCTGGCCTTGTTATAAGTCGGTAACGGACCGGTCTTATAACCAAATGAGAAACTGGTGGCAGCTTATTGGCCTGGCAGAGCTCCGTTTAAGCAGCGTGGGTAAACGGATCTCTCCCAGACGTTCAGGGTTGTGGGCAAGTAGGGTGTACTATTGCCCTCCCTGGGTCTTCTTGTGCCCGTGTGGACAGGGGTTAATGGTGAAACAGTATCTGGCTGACCTCGTACACCCCTAGGGGGAACACGACTTCCCTATACACCCCAAGACAGGCCGACGACCCTCGAGTGGGCCGGTGCCGGGCTTTTCTTGACAGGAGCAGTTTGTTTCATCCCATTCACTGTGTGGTGTAATTGAGTTCTATCTAAGTTATTTTTTGTTCTTCAAGTCAGTATGATTTTGGTGATACCAAATTTTTATAATTTTTCTTAAATTTTGATACTTTTTATTTTTATTTTTTTTTCTTTGCTTTACCAAGACCAAACGTTTCCAAGACTAAAAACTTTTAAAATTTTTTTATCTACAGAACTGTGTGAGGGCCTATTTTTTGCGGGGCAAGTGCAGTTTTTATATTTGTAATTTTGGAATACGTACAGCTTTTTGATCACTTTTTATGAAACATTTTTTACTTTATAAACTGACCAAAAAAAATTTCATTTTTGGTACTGGGTATTTTTTTTTCCATTGGGTTCAAAATCACAAAAATTGATGTTATTTTCATAGAGTGGACTTTTAGGTTATGTTCAGTCGGCTGATTTTGAGGCTGTTTTTGGAGCAGTTTTTGGAGCGTTTAAGCTCTCAAAACAGCATTAAAAAAGCCTCCAAAACACCTCCAGATCATTTTCATTGATTCTTATGTAAAGCAGCGTTGTGGTTCACACACGATGAGGTTTTTATGCACGTAATAGGCGCTTCTTTGGAAGCTGTTTTGAGCGCTGAAAAAGAAGCATCATGTAAATTCTTGAAGTGTTTTCAGTGCTGAAAATCTCCATAGGAATCAATGGAAAGCTTCAAAACCTTGTCCAAAACCTTGTCGTGTTTTTAGACGTGTTTCTCAGTGCTTTTTTTATGCGTTTCTGGAGCATTTTACAACGCGTTTTTGCCCTGCCTATTCATTTGTATGGGTGAAAACAGTGTTGAAAACCTCGCCCAAAAACGTGTCAAAAATGCACCGAGAAACGCATCTAAAACCTTTTCTGAAGAAGCATGTTTAAGGCGAGATTTTGATGCTGTTTTCAGCGCTGAAAAATCAGGATCCAAACAGCGTCCAAATCAGCCATGTGAACATGCCCTAACAGATACAGTGACACTAATTATGTTTGAATGTTTATTTTCTTTTATTTTTTATTTGCAAAATGACAAAAGGCTTGTGATTTTAACTTAAAGGTTTAACATTTTTAACATTACTTGAATTTTTAGTTACCCTAGGGTAAATGGCCACTAGGGGATGCAATTACTTGTACACTATACTGCAATGCTAATATTTTGCAGAACAGTGTACAACTATGGTTGTTACAACCTACCTCAGTTTCACCAGGGAAATTTGCATCACAATCCAAAACAAAATCTTTACAATTTGATGTGAATCTGCTTCTGGAGTGTTTCCTGTGGTTGTCTGCAGATATGCAAGATTTGTTATTTTTGGCACAGCAATTTCCTTACAGTTAGACTATGGTTACTAATTACAGTTTTAATTTCCCTGTGCTATTCCAGCCAGAACACTATAATTAGAATGTATATACTGTATTTATACCCATAAACAGATACTCCAGATGTCATCTTCATTGCTAAATTTAGAGCTATTAATAGAAAACAATTCCAGCATGTCATAACATAAACTATGAATAAAATATTCATAGTTGCATGATAAAACAATATTCAGATACTATCTATGTATCCAATGTATCCATCTTATTTCTATTTACCTCATATCTTATAGTGTACCTATGTATTTATTTATTTATCTATATATGTATCTATGTGCAGTGGGGAAAATAATTATTTGATGCACTAGCAATTTTGCAAGTTTTCCTACCTACAAAGAATGGAGAGGTCTGTAATTTTTTATTATAGATAAACTTCAACTGTGAGAGACATAATCAAAAAAAATGTATTGCATGAAATAAATATTTGATCACCTAACAACCAGCAAGAATTCTGGATCTCCTAGATCTGTTAGTTTTTCTTTAAGAAGCCCTCGTACTCTGCATTCATTACTAGTGATGAGCGATGTAATCGAGAAAAGTTGAAATTGAGCAGATTTTCACATTTATCGAGTTCTCGATTGGATTTGATCTTTTTTCCTTAAAATCTTATCAAAGATCGCGATCGCGGATTGACATCACGCCATTTTTGCAGCTTTCTGAACTTTTGCCGGTCAGCCAATCAGCGCAAAGCACAGAGGGGGTCAAGAATGTCACCAGTGCTAAAATCACATGACCCTGTTTTATCTATGTAACTGCACTACATGCACGGTGCCATAAGATTACCTACTGTGAAAAGAAGGGATAGCTGTCACTCTGCTGAGCTATTATAAAAGCAGGCAGACACTAGCATGTTAACCACAAAAAAGGCCACTAGATAGAATAGATAGGTTAGGGTAGAGCTAGATTAGGCAAGTCTAGTCTATATTTGTTAGAGATTTGGAAACTGCTGCATTGCCCTGTTCTGCCTAGCTGCAGAGAGGGAGGTGTGTGGGCTTGGTTCGGTGACGCAGCTTTTGCATCAGACATATTTCTCATATTAAATCACTGTGACCTAGCACCATATATTATTTCTGCATTGTCCTGCACTGCCTGCAAGCAGTGTCTGAGGAGGGGGGGGCCGCTTGGTTGTGGGGTGAACTTCTGCATCATATACAGCTGCGTTCATCTGTCATAAGAAATCACTGATCTATAGAGTTTATTCTATTTGTACTCCTGGTTGTTATAAAGCACCACATTTATTAGGTCTTCCGTGGAAAATTTTTCTATTTCTACCCCTGCTTGTCAGAAAAGACTGCATGCCTTAGACAATTCGTAGAAAAATATTCTATTTGTACTCTTGGTTGTCAGTTGTGGGAAAAGACCACATTTATTAGGTATTCCGTGGAAAAAATTTCTATTTCTATCCGTGGTTGTCAGTTGTCCGAAAAGACCGCATTTCTTAGATAATCCTTAGAAAAATATTCTATTTGTACTCCTGGTTGTCAGTTGTGCGGGCGAACACAGACAGACAGGCTGGCAAGCAGGCAGGCTTTTGAAAGGAGAGTGGATAATTGTGCTGCCCAGACTCAGCTTTGACCCTGCATTGAAATGGGTTTTTATTAACAGTTTTTGGTGAAATATTAACTTGTATTTTGTGCAGCCTGTACTTATATTAGGATATAGATCTTTTCTAGTAACTGCAGGTGTATTTGATAGGTGCAAAACTCACCTTTTATTATCTGTACACGATTTAATTAGGTTTTTTTTCACTTTGGCGCAGCTCAGTTTTGTTTAAAGACCCACTTTGTTCTTACAATAGGATACAGAACTGTTGTAGTCACCGCAGGTGTATTTATAGGTGCAAAAACCACGTTTTATTATCCGTTCACAATTTAATTACGTGTTTTTCACTTTGGCGCAGTCCAGCTTTGTTCATAGAGCCACCTTGCACTTAAATTTGAATACAGCAATTTTGTAGTCACCGCAGGTGTATTTATAGGTGCAAAAACCACCTTTTATTATCCGTATACATTTCAAATAGGTGTTTTTTTTTACTTTGGTGCGGCCCAGTTTTGTTCATAGAGCCACCTTGCACTTAAATTTGAATACAGCAATTTTGTAGTCACCGCAGGTGTATTTATAGGTGCAAAAACCACGTTTTATTATCCGTACACAATTTAATTCCGTGTTTTTCACTTTGGCGCAGTCCAGCTTTGTTCATAGAGCCACCTTGCACTTAAATTTGAATACAGCAATTTTGTAGTCACCGCAGGTGTATTTATAGGTGCAAAAACCACCGTTTGTTATCCGTACACAATTTAATTACGTGTTTTTCACTTTGGCGCAGTCCAGCTTTGTTCATAGAGCCACCTTGCACTTAAATTTGAATACAGCAATTTTGTAGTCACCGCAGGTGTATTTATAGGTGCAAAAACCACCGTTTGTTATCCGTACACAATTTAATTACGTGTTTTTCACTTTGGCGCAGTCCAGCTTTGTTCATAGAGCCACCTTGCACTTAAATTTGAATACAGCAATTTTGTAGTCACCGCAGGTGTATTTATAGGTGCAAAAACCACCTTTTTTATCCGTATATATTTCAAATAGGTGTTTTTTTTACTTTGGTGCGGCCCAGTTTTGTTCATAGCGCCACCTTGCACTTAAATTTGAATACAGCAATTTTGTAGTCACCGCAGGTGTATTTATAGGTGCAAAAACCACCGTTTGTTATCCGTACACAATTTAATTACGTGTTTTTCACTTTGGCGCAGTCCAGCTTTGTTCATAGAGCCACCTTGCACTTAAATTTGAATACAGCAATTTTGTAGTCACCGCAGGTGTATTTATAGGTGCAAAAAACACCTTTTATTATCCGTACACAATTTAATTATGTGTTTTTCACTTTGGCGCAGTCCAGCTTTGTTCATAGAGCCACCTTGCACTTAAATTTGAATACAGCAATTTTGTAGTCACCGCAGGTGTATTTATAGGTGCAAAAACCACCTTTTATTATCCGTATACATTTCAAATAGGTGTTTTTTTTTTACTTTGGTGCGGCCCAGTTTTGTTCATAGAGCAACCTTGTACTTAAATTTGAATACAGCAATTTTGTAGTCACCGCAGGTGTATTAATAGGTGCAAAAATCACCGTTTGTTATCCTTACACAATTTAATTACGTGTTTTTCACTTTGGCGCAGTCCAGCTTTGTTCTTAGAGCCACCTTGCACTTAAATTTGAATACAGCAATGCTTTTGATTGATAAAATGGCTGCGAGCATATGGCGTTACATGGGGCAAAGAACTCTGGGAGGAAGAAGGGCATAGCCTGCATGACATGTGCAGAGATGAAGCCAATCAGAGACCGGTGGGATTCTGTGATGTCACCGCACTATATAAGTCCGGGAGCGAAGCTGGGAGCTCATACCGCTCTCACTGTACTGATTAGGGAAGGTGCTGCCGCGGCTGCTTGTAATAGCTCTTAATGAAGAACTGATTTTTATACAGCGATTTTGGGGGGTGTCTCAGCTTGTCTCAGAGACTGCTTCTCTTAACGTTCTATTTCTGGGATTTGGATCTGAAGTCCAGTGTGCATCCAGTGCAGCTGCATATACATTTTAATGCTATCTGCTCACAGCACATTGAATATCCAAGGGGGATCTAAGCCTGTTCCTGTTGTATTCATTTAAAGAAACATCGTTTTTACAATACAAATATCACTTCATTTTTTGCTGCTAAATTATTTTGCGCAATTTACATCCAGGGGTTAATTAAACGTTGTTCTGCTGCTGGGGTGACTAAAAGAAACCGTCTTTCACCGCCAAAAAATACATTTTTCCTGTAGCATAATTCGCAAGCGAAGGTTAATTACAATTTTTTCTCTTGTTGTGTAGCGTAAAAAACACGCAATTGTAACACGCTACAAAGCTCGTAGTTTGTGGTTGCTCAATTGTTTGGCGCAATTTACATCCAGGGGTTAATTAAGCGTAGTTTTGTTACTGTGGTGACTAAAATAAACCGTCATTTTCACCGCCAAAAAATACATTTTTCCTGTAGCATAATTCACAAGTGAAGATTAATTACAAATTTTTCTCTTGTTGTGTAGCGTAAAAAACACGCCATTGTAACATGCTACAAAGCTCGTAGTTTGAGGTTGCTCAATTGTTTGGCGCAATTTACATCCAGGGGTTAATTAAGCGTTGTTTTGCTGCTGTGGTGACTAAAATAAACCGTCTTTCACCGCCAAAAAATACATTTTTCCTGTAGCATAATTCACAAGCGAAGGTTAATTACAATTTTTTCTCTTGTGTAGCGTAAAAAACACGCCATTGTAACACGCTACAAAGCTAGTAGTTTGTGGTTGCTCAATTGTTTGGTGCAATTTACATCCAGGGGTTAATTAAGCGTTGTTTTGCTGCTGTGGTGACTAAAATAAACCGTCTTTCACCGCCAAAAAATACATTTTTCCTGTAGCATAATTCACAAGCGAAGGTTAATTACAATTTTTTCTCTTGTTGTGTAGTGTAAAAAACACGCCATTGTAACACGCTACAAAGCTCGTAGTTTGTGGTTGCTCAATTGTTTGGCGCAATTTACATCCAGGGGTTAATTAAGCGTGAAAAACTTTGTTTTTCACCGCCACAGAAGAAATTCTGTAGCATAATTCATATTCGAAGGTTAATTAAGCCTGTTTGTGCTTTTATATTCAGTAAAATACACAGAGTTTTTAAACGGCACATAAAAGTCAATTTTTCCTGCCCATTTGTGGAGCGCAATTTATATCCAAGGGTTACCCAAGCTTCTTAGTGGGTTCATTTGGAGTCAAATACAGGGTGTGTATTTATCATATACAGATATCTTTATCAAACAGTGTCTGTACATTTTAGAATAAACAGTATGTCAGACAGAGAGGTGGCAGGCTCTTCACCTGCGAGTGGCAGAGGCACAAACATTCCAGGCCCAGGTCGCAGCACAGCAAGGGGACGTCGCAGCAGGGGTGACTCTGTGAGGCCACAACTGCCGCTGTCATCTAGCAGCCGTGTGCTGACTAGCAACTCAAGGGTTCTTGATTGGTTGACTAAGTCATCCACTTCCTCCCAGATGACATCTGACAACCCCAGACAAGAGTCGGTGGGAACGTCAGACACAACCCTTAGTTGGCATGGCCTGGGAGTGGGTCAGCGGCCGTCACCCGTCCTCAACCCGCCTCTGTCCCATCCAGTTCCCTCAGCCAGAGGTCTACTATGTGGTCTGGGCTCAGCGCCACTATATAGCGAGGATGAACAAGCACCTACTTGGCAGCGAAGAAATGGGGCCAATACCCCCTGCTTCTTGCAGTAGGCAGCAAAGGCTCCATCACCTATGCAGAAGGGAGCTGTTTCTCTTTGACATCATCTCCCGGTCCAGATGTTACTCATGGCGCCAGGAGTCGTTCAGCGAAGCGATTGCAAAGAGACAACAGTATGCGTCCAACCATCCTAAGGTGCAGCAGCTGACCGTGCTCCTGTCCAAGTTGTTGGTACTGCAGTCCCTCCCTTTTCAAATGGTGGACTCTGCACCGTTCAGAGAACTAAAGGCTTGTGCCGAGCCGAGATGGAGAGTTCCAAGCCGTAATTTCTTTTCCAAAAAGGCAGTACCAGCACTTCATAAATATGTAGAACAGAAGGTGGGCCAGTCCTTGAGCTTATCGGTTTGTTCCAAAGTGCACGGCAGCGCGGACGTCTGGAGCTGTAACTACGGTCAGGGCCAGTACATGTCCTTTACGGCCCACTGGGTGAATGTGCTTCCTGCCCAGGCACACCAACAACTTGGACAGGAGACAGCACTTTCTCCTCCATGTTGTCAAACTGCGGCTCCTGCGCCAATGTCCGCCTCCTCCTCCTCCTCCACAAGTACTGCTCCATCATACCACATGTGTAGGGCTCAGTGGGGTCACGCTGTTCTACACCTGGCTTGCCTCCGAGAACGAAGTCACACAGGGGAGGAACTGCTCCGCGTCATGCAGCAAGAAATCGATGTGTGGCTTTCTCCGCGCCAACTGCAAATCGGAACCATGGTGACGGACAATGGGAGGAACATGGTGTCCGCGCTGCACCGAGGAGGGATGGTCTGGTTGTGAAAAGGTTCCTGAAGTCTTCCACCGATCTTCAGAAGATTCTGAAAATGGCCAGGAAACTGTGCATGCACTTCATCCATTCCTACAAAGCCAGAAACACCCTCCTCGAATTGCAGCTGCAGAACGGCCTCCCCCAACACACTCTGATATGCGATGTTTCACCCGCTGGAATTCCAGCCTGCACATGTTGGACCGACTGTATGAACAGAGAAAGGCCATTAACGATTTTTTGATGATCCAGGCGGACAGGAGTACTCCCCTGTGTAACTTTGATGTCAGCCAGTGGCAGCTCATGCGTGACACCTGCCGTTTGTTGAGGCCATTCGAGGAGGCCACGTTATTTGTCAGTCGCCAGGACTATGGGATGAATAACTTCATTCCACTGCTTCATGACCTGGAACAAATGCTGAAAATCTTTCTGGGCAGGGGACTGGAGTTGTGGCGACTACATCTCGCGGCCACATGAGTCCGGTGGGGACTGAAATGGAGGAGGGAGGGACATTGGAGCAGAAGCATTGTCTGGTGAAAGAGTGGATTTTCTACCAAGGTGACAAGAGAGGAGGAGCAGGAGCAGCTGGAGGGGGTAGATGGAGATGAGGAAGAGAGGCAGATGCGCGCAAGCCCCGAAAGCAGTATACAGTGGAGATGGAGGCGGGGAGCCCCTCGTAGTCCCCTTTTTGCAGATTGGCCCGCAGCATGCTGATTTGCCTGGCTGTGGACAGCCGAATAGCCCAGCATCCGGCAGAGGGATGACTTCTGGCTCTCAACCCTATTGGACCCTCGCTACCCGTCCAAAATGGGAGCCTTTTTCCCAGCTATTGAGAGGGTGGACAAACTCAAATACTATAGGGAAATCCTCCATAGTCAGTTGGCCACTGCCTATTGTGCGGCATCGTCCCTCCTCTGACAGGTCGGGACTGGGGGGTTATTCAGCGCTCACGTACTATGCCGCGGCTGCAGGGGGAAGGTGGTGTGGGTAGGAGGAGTACCAGCTCCATCAGCAGCAACCTAAGTCTGGAGTCACTGATGAGCAGCTTCCTTCACCCGCCTAGCGAGGAGGGCAGTCGCCAGCAGCAGCAGGACCGGGAGCAGACCCTGAACCAACAGGTGGTGGCCTACTTGTTCAGCACTCTGCCACCCCAGTTAGAAGATCCGCTGGACTACGGGGGCAGCCAATTTGGATGTGTGGCCGCAACTTCCCGAGTATGCAGTGGAGAAGCTGTCCTGCCCGGCCAGTAGTGTGGCATCATAGCGGGTGTTCAGTACAGCGGGGGCCATCGTTCCCCCAAGAAGAACCGCCTGTCCACGGGAAATGTGGAAGACTGCCCTTTGTCAAGATGAAATCAGGCGTGGATCGGCCAGGATTTCCACACATCGCCTTAGGCGTCAGACTACATCAGCCATGACGCCTCACCCAAACTGTAAAAGAAAATGAATCTGGGTTCAAACTACTGCCCCCAGCCACTATTCTTATGCCGCCACCCGCTGTGCCAACATCTGCTGACAGTTTCTCCATCTGCCACCAACCATCTTTACCAGGGACTGGTATTGCCACCCACCCCCACACCCTGTCATTGTGCCACTTTATGACCTCATGCTGCTGTTTGCTGGTGCCGTGACATCCCCCAAAATGTATCATTGTGCCACTCTCTTTACCTCATGCTGTTGCTCCTGCCGCCGTCACCTCCACTCTCTGTCATTGTGCCACTCTGTGGCCTACTCCAGTTTTTGCCACCTCCAGAATGTCATTGTGCCACTCTCTGACCTCATGCTGCTTCTCCTGCCGCCGTCACCTCCACTCTCTGTCATTTTACCACTCTGTGGCCTGATCCAGTTTTTGCCACCTCCAGAATGTCATTGTGCCACTGTCTGACCTCATGCTACTGCCACCGTCAACCTCCACTCTCTGTCATTGTGCCACAATGTGGCCTACCCCAGTTTTCGCCACCTCCAGAATGTCATTGTGCCCCTCTCTGACCTCATCTGCTGCCGCCGTTCCCCCACTCTCTGTCAAATTGTGCCACTCTGTGGCCTTTCTCCCGTTTTTTTCCACCTCCAGAATGTCATTGTGCCACTGTCTGAAACCCCATGCTGCTGCCCCGTCACCTCCACTCTCTGTCATTGTGCCACTCTGTGGCCTACTCCTGTTTTTGCACCTCCAGAAAAGTCATTGTGCCACTGTCTGAAAACATGTTGCTTTCCGCCGTCACCTCCACTCTCTGTCATTGTGCCACTCTGTGGCCTACTCCTGTTTTTGCCACCTCCAGAATGTTTTTTTGCCACTGTCTGACCTCATGCTGTTGCTGTGCGGCTGCTGCTGTAACCTCCACACTATGTCATTGTGCCACTCTGTGGCCTACTCCTGTTTTTGTCACCTCCAGAATGTCATTGTGCCACTGTCTGACCTCATGCTGCTGCTGTGGCTGCTGCCATGACCTAGACACTGCGTCATTGTGGCACTCTGTGGCCTATTTCTGTTTTTGCCACCTCCAGAATGTCATTGTGCCACTGTCTGACCTCATGCTGCTGTGGCTGCCGCGTCACCTCCACACTCTGTCACTAATGTTGCCACCTGAGCTCTCAGCTTGTTTTTTTCCAGCTTTCGCTGGCATTACTTTATCAGGCAACATTCCTGCTTCAGTTGTTTGGTCAGTTTTGCCCTCTTAAGTGTCCAGGGAATTTTATAGTGAATCGATTCTAATAGAGGCGGCAGTCATGTGCGTGTCATACTAAAACACAACATTGTATGAAGACAAACCAAGCTCTCTTTTGCATATTTAAGCATGGCACAACTTTTCTACAGCACCCTGCAGGTCTGTGCAGCCTGGAAATAGCTGTTTTTTAACGTGATTCGTCCCGACGTAATTCGGACCGAAGTTATTTTTGTCGGGAATTTCGGCGAAGTGAGCGAACGGAATTTATGAGAAATTCGCCCATCTCTAGTCACCGCAGGTGTATCTATAGGTGCAAAAAACACCGTTTGCTATCCGTACACTATTTAATTACGTGTTTTTCACTTTGGCGCAGTCCAGCTTTGTTCCTAGAGCCACCTTACAATTAAATATGAATACAGCAATTTTTTAGTCACCGCAGGTGTATTTATAGGTGCAAAAACCACCTTTTATTATCCGTATACATTTCAAATAGGTGTTTTTTTTTACTTTGGTGCGGCCCAGTTTTGATCATAGAGCCACCTTCCACTTAAATTCAAATACAGCAACTTTGTAGTCACCGCAGGTGTATTTATAGGAGCAAAAACCACCTTTTATTATCCGTACACAATTTAATACGTTTATTTCACTTTGGCGCAGTCCAGCTTTGTTCATAGAGCCACCTTGCACTTAAATTTGAATACAGCAATTTTGTAGTCACCGCAGGTGTATTTATAGGTGCAAAAACCACCTTTTATTATCTGTATACATTTCAAATAGGTGTTTTTTTTTTTACTTTGGTGCGGCCCAGTTTTGTTCATAGAGCCACCTTGCACTTAAATTTGAATACAGCAATTTTGTAGTCACCGCAGGTGCATTTATAGGTGCAAAAAACACCATTTATTATCGTATACATTTCAATATTTTTTTTTTTTTTACTTTGGTGCGGCCAAGTTTTGTTCATAGAGCCACCTTGCACTAAAATTTGAATACAGCAATTTTCTAGTCACCGCAGGAGTATCTATAGGTGCAAAAACCACCTTTTATTATCCGTACACAATTTAATTACGTGTTTTTCACTTTGGCGCAGTCCAGCTTTGTTCATAGAGCCACCTTGCACTTAAATTTGAATACAGCAATTTTGTAGTCACCGCAGGTGTATTTATAGGTGCAAAAACCACCTTTTATTATCCGTATACATTTCAAATAGGTGTTTTTTTTTACTTTGGTGCGGCCCAGTTTTGTTCATAGAGCCACCTTGCACTTAAATTTGAATACAGCAATTTTGTAGTCACCACAGGTGTATTTATAGGTGCAAAAAACACCTTTTATTATCCGTATACATTTCAAGTAGTTTTTTTTTTTACTTTGTTGCGGCCGAGTTTTTTTCATAGAGCCACCTTGCACTTAAATTTGAATACAGCAATTTTGTAGTCACCGCAAGTGTATTGATAGGTGCAAAAAACGCCTTTTATTATCCGTACAAAATTTAATTACGTGTTTTTCACTTTGGCGCAGTCCAGCTTTGTTCATAGAGCCACCTTGCACTTAAATTTGAATACAGCAATTTTGTAGTCACCGCAGGTGTATTTATAGGTGCAAAAACCACCTTTTATTATCCGTATACATTTCAAATAGGTGTTTTTTTTTTACTTTGTTGCGGCCCAGTTTTGTTCATAGAGCCACCTTGCACTTAAATTTGAATACAGCACTTTTGTAGTCACCACAGGTTTTTTTTTATAGGTGCAAAAAAACACCTTTTATTATTCGTTTTTACATTCAGTAGGTTTTTTTTTTTATTTTGGGTGCGGCGAGTTTTGTTCATAGAGCCACTTGCACTTAAATTTGAATACAGCAATTTTGTAGTCCCGCAGGTGTATTTATTGGGGCAAAAACCACCTTTTATTATCCGTACACAATTTAATTACGTGTTTTTCACTTTGGCGCAGACAGGCTTTGTTAATAGAGCCATCTTGCAATTAAATTTGAATAAAGCAATTTTTTAGTCAGCGCAGGTGTATTTATAGTTGCACATACCACCGTTTGTTATCCTTACACAATTTAATTACCGTATATACTCAAGTATAAGCCGACCCAAGTATAAGCCGAGGCACCTACTTTTGCCCCAAAAAACGGGAAAACTTATTGACTCGAGTATAAGCCTAGGGTTAAAAAATGCAGCGGCTACTGGTAAATTTTAAAAATAAAAATGGATACCAATAAAATTACATAGGCAGTGTAATGTCCCCCATAGGCAATTATAGGCAGATATGTGTCCCTATATGCAGAAATAGGCAGGTATATGTCCCAAAAGGCACATATATGGCCCCATAGGCATGTAATAGGCAGTAATATGTCCCCCATAAGCAGATTATAGGCAGGTATATGGCCCCATACGCAGGTAATAGGCAAGTATATGGCCCCATAGGCAGGTAATAGGCAGGTATATGGCCCCAAAGGCAGGTATAGGGAAGGCTGTCGGCAGGTATAGGGCCCGTGTTAGGCAGGTATAGGCAAAGCTGTAGGCAGGTTATAGGCAGCTGTAGTCAGTTCTAGGGCCTGTATCGGGCCAGCTGTAGGCAGGTATAGGGCAGGTATAGGCAGCTGTAGGCAGGTATAGGGCAGGTATAGGGCCAGCTGTAGGCAGGTATAGGACAGGTATAGGCAGCTGTAGGGCAAGTATAGGCAGCTGCAGGGCAGGTATAGGCAGCTGTAGGCAGGTATAGGGCTGGCTGTAGGGCAGGTATAGGCAGCTGTAGGGCAGGTATAGGCAGCTGTAGGCAGGTATAGGCAGCTGTAGGGAAGGTATAGGGCCAGGTGTAGGCAGGTATAGGGCAGGTATATGGCCGGCTGTTGGGCAGGTATAGGCAGCTGTAGGGCAGGTATAGGCAGCTTTAGGCAGGTATAGGGCAGGTATAGGGCCAGCTGTAGGCAGGTATACGGCAGGTATAGGGCCGGCTTTAGGGCAGGTATAGGCAGCTGTAGAGCAGGTATAGGCAGCTGTAGGCAGGTATAGGCAGCTGTAGGGCAGGTATAGGGCCAGCTGTAGGCAGGTATAGGGCAGGTATAGGCAGGTATAGGCAGCTGTAGGGCAGGTATAGGCAGCTGTAGGCAGGTATAGTGCAGGTATAGGGCCGGCTGTAGGCAGGTATAGGGCAGGTATAGGCAGCTGTAGGGCAGGTATAGGCAGCTGTAGGCAGGTATAGGCAGCTGTAGGCAGGTATAGGGCAGGTATAGGGCAGGTATAGGCAGCTATAGGCAGGTATAGGCAGCTGTAGGCAGGTATAGGCAGCGGAAGGGCAGGTATAGGCAGGCTGTAGGCAATAATAGGCAAAATAAAAAACAATCACTTACCTGGATCCCCGCTGCTCCGTCTCCCGCGCTCTCCGCTCTGCTCTGTCTTCTTGCCGGCACAGGCGGGTGATGTCATCAGGCCGCGCACGCAGTGTGATGACACACGCTGCCTGTGCCGGAAACTCCGGACAGCCGCGAGTCTGCGACTGCCCAGAGTCCACTGCGGATCACGGAGCGCTCGCTCTCTGCGCCGCGGTGGTATCTCTTCACCCGTATGCGCTCTGGAGGAGTCGCATATAGGTGAAGGGATCGCAGACAGTGCCCGGGCCAGCGCAGCGCCCGGGCACTGTGCGCTCACTCGGCAATCAGTTATATGCGCTCCCTGAGGAGCCGCATATAGCTGAAGCGTCCCTATCGGCAATCGGGCCATTGCAGCGCCCAAGCGCCGACAGTGACTCGAGTATAAGCCGAGGGGAGATTTTTCAGCACATTTGTTGTGCTGAAAAACTCGGCTTCTACTCGAGTATGTACGGTCGGTGTTTTTCACTTTGGCGCAGTCCAGCTTTGTTCATAGAGCCACCTTGCACTTAAATTTGAATACAGCAATTTTGTAGTCACCGCAGGTGTATTTATAGGTGCAAAAACCACCGTTTGTTATCCGTACACAATTTAATTACGTGTTTTTCACTTTGGCGCAGTCCAGCTTTGTTCATAGAGCCACCTTGCACTTAAATTTGAATACAGCAATTTTGTAGTCACCGCAGGTGTAGTTATAGGTGCAAAAACCACCGTTTGTTATCTGTATAATTTTTAAATAGCTGTATTGCACGTGGTGCGGCCCTAGTTTTTTCCAAATAGCCACGTTGTACGACAATTTTCTAGCAACTATTCTCATTTGTCATTGCTGCAAAAAACGCAATTTCTCATCCGTGTAACTTTTGAATAGTTTTATTGCGCTTGTTGAATCTCAGTTTGGCGTAGATAGCGCACTTGAATGATAGTTTGTTGAAAAACTATCAAATTTCCCAGTCCTACTGGGCAGTTGTAAATCCCTGGGACTGAAGGAAGAACACTGCTGTTTTTGTCTTATTGTTCTTCCACCAGACCGCATTTCATAGGTATTCGCTAGAAACATTTTAGTTTCTAATCCTAGTTGGCTGTAGGAAATTAGAGGGATTTAAGAATAGCTGTGATTTGCCATCTTTTAATAAGAGACTGTCAAAAACTCTTCCATACCTTCTTAAATTTTTATCTTTCTGAACGTGGAGCGAAATGCAGGTGGTAAGCAAGCAAAGAGGGGGGTAGGACATGGAGGTAGAGGTACGAGAGAAGGTGCTCCTTCCAGTGCTGGCGACAACACGCATGCCAGCGGATCATCGGTTGCAGGACCGTCAGGCCTGTCATCGCTGGGTCAGGGCCCTGTGAATCTCATTAACGAACAGCATCGTCAATCTGTTCTTCAGTGGTTAATGCAACCTGCATCCTTCGGTTTTACCTCCTTGTCCTCCCAGTCACGGCCACAAATATCATCATCATCGTCAGCATCCTTCCAAACTGAAGCGAAGGTAGGCCAAATGTCAAGTCGTGTACCCACCACCTGTGTTGATGATGATGATGATGACGACATTCACATTCACATCCAACGTGGTCTTTTCAGCAGAATTTGCTTGCGAGCACTTCATCACTGGACGAGGAGGAAGATGTTGGGGTAGTGTCAGTACGGGTCCCGCCTCAAAAAGGGAGAGGGTGGTCCTGCACGTCATACAGCGGCCAGTCTAGCAGCCAGCCTTCTGTCTTCCAGGTTTGGGAGCAGAAGAAACACTTTAACCCAAACCATCCCAAAGCCAAAAGCCTGAATGTCAGCATTGCCGGCCTTTGGCCTTGGAAATATTGCCTTTCCGTCTGGTGGACACAGATGGGTTCCGCCACGTCATGGCCCTTGCCTGCCCCCAATACCAGACGCCGAGCAGGCATTTCTTTGCCAGAAAAGCCGTCCCTGCCCTGGCCAGCCACGTGTCATCTAAAATCTCCAACGTGTTGTCTGCATCTGTGGCCGGAAAAGTCCATCTGACAACCAACACATGGACTAGTAAGCACGGCCAAAGCCGCTATATCTCTGTGAGAGCTCACTGGGTGAGCTGGGTGGATGTCTCTGGTGGTGACGGTGGCTCTCAGGCTCGGTGCACGCTCTTCAAAACCGCAGGGATGGTGCAGGGTTCTTTCCCCCAAGGTCCTCTGGTGGCATCACGGGCCCAGAGAAACCAGGCTGTGTTGAAATTAATCTGTCTTGGAGACCGTCCACACACAGGGCAGGAGCTGTGGACGGCTCTCCGCAACGAGACCGAGCGCTGGCTGAGTGATAAGAACCTTGTGCCAGGCAAGGTGGTGTGCTATAACGGTTGAAATCTGCTGGCCGCCCTTAAGATCGGTAGGCTGGAGCACATCCCTTGCCTGGCACATGTCATGAACCTTGTTGTCCAGAAATTTCTAAAGCACTACCCGGTCTGGACTGCCTGCTGAGGAAGGCTCGAGGTCTGAGTTCGCACTTCCGCCGTTCGCACCCGCCTGGCTGCGTTGCAAAGTCAGCTCGGCCTCCCCGTCAACCGTCTCATTGTTGACGTGGCAACACGCTGGATTTCCACCCTCCACATGCTCCAGCGATTGTGGCAGCAGCGCAATGCCATTATGCAGTACGAAGTGACACATGGCCTGACAAGTAGCGGTGCGGACCTCGGGGTGTTGAGCCACCGAGAGTGGAGGCAGGTGAAAGAGCTCTGCACCATCCTTGCCAGTTTTGAAGAAGCCACCAAAATGGTCAGTGCAGACAATGACCTTGTCAGCATGAGCATTGTGGTGATCTTAGTTCTGGAACGATCGTTGGACACTCTGAAACATCAGGTCCCGCCAGCGACGGAGGAGGAGACGGACACAGATGCGGACACGGAGCCTTTCTCTCCGTCGAATCCACAAGGCCCGACAGTTTCACAATTTTATCGGTCTTCATTAGGCAGTGGTTCGGGGTCCAGGACTAGTACAAGGCGGCGCATCAGCTCTCAGGGTGCATCATCTGAGGCAAGTCAGGGCTGTGTTGAAGCTGTGCCGGAGGAAGCGGAGAAGGAGGAGGTATTCCTGGACACCGACGTTACCGACGTCCCTGCCTTGGAAAGAGGTTGGCACGAATTTGAGGCGGAGGAGGAAGATGAGGAAGATCAGTTTCCTAGTGCCCCTCGACCCAGAGGCTTGGAAAATCAAGGCTCCATCTCTCACATGAGTGCTTGGATGCTCCATTTCCTCCAACATGATCCTCGCATTAAGGCAATCAAAATGAACAACAGTTACTGGGTGGCCACCCTCCTGGATCCCCGGTACAAAACAAAACTCAGCACTTTCCTTCCACCCACCCAAATAGAGAGTAAAATGTAGGAAATGGAGACCTTGCTGATTGATCAACTGGAGACATCTGTTTCGTCTGCTTCACGTTCTTCAAATGTCTCAGTGGAACAACGTCAGCGACGTGACATCAGTAGAGTGTCAAGTAGCCGTAGTGAAAGCAGCAGCAGCAGGCAAGGTGGCAGAAGCCTAATGGGTGACCTCTGGCAATCTTTATTTACCACCTCACCAACGCATGTAATGCAGGGCACACATACAACACATAGAGACCAGCTTAAGATCATGGTGCACGACTATCTGCATCTCAACACCGATTTTTTGGGATGTGTTCCGGACCCAATCGACTTCTGCGTATCCAAAATGGATGAATGGCCCGAGCTCGCACGCCACGCCATAGAGGTGTTGTCCTGCCCAGCAGCCAGCGTCATATCTGAGCGGACCTTCAGCACAGCTGGAGGAGTCATTACAGACAAACGCATTCGGCTTTCCATAGATAATGTGGATCGTTTGACTTTCATCAAGATGAATCAGGCATGGATCTCTGATGATGTTGTGGCCCCAATTGCCGAGGTCACCAATTAGTTGCCGGTCTACTTCACATTCCTCTTCAAACAGCATTGGTCCTCTTTAAAAACGTTTTTTAATATGATCATTTCTCTATGCAATTTTTATTCTCGGTTCCCATAATATCATTTTACTGGTTTTGCGGTGTGGAGACTTTAAAAGACACCAAGGTTTCCTGACAAAATCGTATTCTATTTACTGACTTTACCTTTCGAATTTTTCGCATTGTCAATGGTTTTGAGGTCATGTTGCTGTGAGTTACAGCTATAATTATGGTCCTTTGGAACAGAAATGTGGCTTCTAAGTGGCATTTCTTCATCACAATTTTTAATAATGGCTGAGAAGTCATATTTATAATTTTTTGGGGTCATGTTGCTGTGAAATACAGCTATAATCATGGTCCTTTGGAAAAGAAATGTGGCTTTTAAGTGGCATTTCTCCATTACAATTTTTAACAGTGGCTGAGAAGTCATTTTTATAATTTTTTGGGTCATGCTGCTTTGAAATGCAGCAATATTACAGGTCTTATTCTAAAAAATGTTTCTAACAGACATTTGTTCTTCACAATTGTCAAAAGTGGCTCAAGTGTCATGTTTTGAATTTTTGGAGGCATTTTGCTGTGAAATGCAGCTATACTACAGGTCCTATTCTAAAAAAAATTGTTTCTAACAGTCACTTGTTCTTCACAATTGTCAAAATTGGCTCAAGGGTCCTGTTTTGAATTTTTGGGGGCATTTTGCTGTGAAATACAGCTACACTACAGGTCCTATTCTAAAAAATGTGGTTTCTAACAGACATTTGTTATTCACAATTGTCAGAAGTGGCTCAATGGTTATGTTTTGAATTTTTTGGGGCATTTTGCTGTGAAATGCAGCTATACTACAGATCCTATTCTAAAAAATGTGGTTTCTAACAGACATTTGTTCTTCACAATTGTCAATAGTGGCTCAAGGGTGATGGTGCTGTCAAAAACAGGAACAGGTAGGTTTTTTCAAGATCTTTAAAATAGCTAGCAGTCCCTGTAGTGAGACAACCCATTTAATACAATTAAAAAAAAGAGAAACAAAGACGTGGTGGGAAGCCATCCTATTTTATAAATGTGTTTTCTAGAATTAAACTACTAAAAAACTGGCATGTACAAAATAGCTGATACAAATATTCCTCTGAATTGTACAAGGGAGGTACAGGAAGACTTGAACAGATGTAGGTTACCCAGGACAGGTATAGTCAATGTCCAGTTCAACTAAAATGGTGGTTGCAAGACTCCTTTTTTCCTGCACTTTTTAATCTGTGGGTCAGACAGGTTTAATGGTCATACTGCGGTACAGAACAGGTATAGTCAATGTCCAGTTCAACTAAAATGGTGGTTGAAAGACTCCTTTTTCCGGCACTTTTTAATCTGTGGGTCAGACAGGTTTAATGGTCATACTGTGGTACAGAACAGGTATAGTCAATGTCCAGTTCAACTAAAATGGTGGTTGAAAGACTCCTTTTTCCGGCACTTTTTAATCTGTGGGTCAGACAGGTTTAATGGTAATGCTGCGGTCCAGAACAGGTATAGTCAATGTCCAGTTCAACTAAAATGGTGGTTCAAAGACTCCTTTTTCCGGCACTTTTTAATCTGTGGGTCAGACAGGTTTAATGGTCATACTGCGGTCCAGGACAGGTCTAGTCAATGTCCAGTTCAACTAAAATGGAGGTTCAAAGACTCCTTTTTCTGGCACTTTTTAATTCTGTGGGTCATACAGGTTTAATGGTCATACTGCGGTCCAGGACAGCTATAGTCAATGTCCAGTTAAACTAAAATGGTGTTTCAAAGACTCCTTTTTCTGGCACTTTTTAATCTGTGGGTCAGACAGGTTTAATGGTCATACTGCGGTCCAGGACAGGTCTAGTCAATGTCCAGTTCAACTAAAATGGAGGTTCAAAGACTCCTTTTTCTGGCACTTTTTAATTCTGTGGGTCAGACAGGTTTAATGGTCAGACTGCGGTCCAGGACAGGTATAATCAATGTCCAGTTCAACTAAAATGGTGTTTCAAAGACTCCTTTTTCTGGCACTTTTTAATCTGTGGATCAGATAGGTTTAAGGGTCATGCTGCGTTCCAGGACAGGGATAGTCAATGTCCAGTTCAAGTAAAATGATGGTTCAAATAATACTGCCTTCTGGCACTTTTTAATTTGTGGTTCACGCAGGTTTAAGGGTCATGCTGTAGTACGAGACAGGGATAGTGAATGGTCTGTGACTTTTTTTCTGTGACTTTTATAACCTAATTGTGTTGCCTAAGATGTGGCACGTATCCATTTGACTGTTGTGGATGTTAATTCCAGTTTCTCCAGCCCTGTTTGAGTGTAAGAATGAAGGTGTTGTTCCTCTCCCATAGACTTTAATGGTCATCGGCGATAATCTATTATCGACTATCCAAAATCGTCTTGATAATTGCCGATATCGACTATTGACCCGATGACGATAGTCAACGTAATCGCTCATCACTATCCATAAGGGCGTTTCTGCTGGTTTTGGGGTCAGGCTACTGTAAAAAGGGTGCCAGGGGTGCCAATAGGGCAGTACTCCTGTCAGGGGCCTTAATCAAAAAGGTGCCCATTGATAGGTTAAAAATAGGAACTAGTAATGGGAGGGGGCCCCATGTGATTTAGCTGCATGGGGCCCTGAAACAGTTGATAGATGACTGACGGCAGCCCTGGCTACCACCGCACCCACTCTAACTACGGCCCTGTCAGCTGAACCTCTGTGTTCCCCATTGGGATGTTCTTGCTGCCATCACATATATGACATACATGTTCTTTGGTCCTGTTACCAGTTACCATGTGCCATTTCCAATACCGGCATCTTCTTACGTGTCAAAGGGACACTGCTACCGCTGCACCTACTATAGATTCACAGTCCTCATCTTTTCAGTTCCTTGCTGCAGTTTTGGAGGAGCAGCCAGTATATCAGACCAGTTTCTTCCATAAGACCTAAGATCTATTTCACAGATAGTCGATAGAAACATTTTTGTTTTTAATCCTATTTGCCAGTAGGAAATTATAGGGATTTAAGAACTCTGGTGATTTGCTGTCTTTAGAGTACAGTTCTTCAACAAGAGACTGTGAACCAATCTTCCAGACATTTTTAATATTTATATTTTTGAACATGGCCTGTCATCGCTTGGTCGGTTCCCTATGCTTCTCATTTCTGAAAAGCGGCGCCAATCTGTTTGTCAGTGGTTAACACACCCTGCATCCAGAGGTTTTAACTACTCTTCCTCTCAGTCACGGCCACAAATATGAAATAATAGTAATGTCACGCACACTTAGGAACTCATTATGAACTTGGGTGCAAGATGGAAAAGACTCAAGGTCTAGTTACTATAGAAGATAAATCCACTGCACACCATTTTGATTAGCTTAATTCTGGACAATTTATTTACAAACGTATAGTAGGATCATAACAACAAGAGAATGGAATACGATGTGTTACTAAATATACTCAATAAATGCTTTCACATAAGATTTCTGATTGAAATTATAGAGTCTAGATGTCTAGGAGGAGTCGACGTTTTGGCTTATTAGGCCTTTATCAAGGACATCTAGGGTCGGTAGTTGTAGGGATAAGAGAGATGCTATATATCAAGGTATATGCAAAGTGCTATGCCGGGAGTGCCAGCTACTGGAGTAAATAAGGTGTTGCAAGGATCCTGAGGGCGTAATGCCCTTAGTACAGGCGTTCTGGAGATAAGAGTAGTTGGACCTAACGTCCGGTGATGAGGTGAATGCCGCCAGCCGGCCACAAATATGGTCATCATCCTCATTAGTCCAAACTGAAGCAAAGACGGGCCAAATGTCACCCAATAAACAGACCCCACTGGATAATCCATATTCTGAAGAGCCCTTTGATGACACAATGCGGTTGGGGTTAAAAGGCATCTCAAAAGGTCAAGAGACCCAAGAGGATGATTTTGTCTGCTCTGATGCCCAATCGCTGATGTCCTCAGAGGAGAAGAAGGAAGCCGGTTCCTCTCTTTGAGCTGGACTCCTCATTTTTAAGGTGCGAAAATGACGAACACAAGAGGCAAAAGGCGTGGAACCAGGTCTATGTTCTACAGACCCTTCCATAACATGTTTTGCCTTTGTCAACAAACATGCGCATCAAAGAGAAGGGCGACATTGTGTACAATAAGGGGGACATGTCTGAAAACTGTCTTGGTCTAAGATTTTTCTTGTTGCCCATAGCAACCAATCAGGGTTCCCCTTTAATTTCTTCAGAGCACTATATGAAATGAAAGGGGAACGCTGATTAGTTGCTATGAGCAACAAGAAAAGTCTTAGACCAAGACAGTTTTCAGACATGTCCCCCTAAGGATATGGGCACCATAGAAAAAGGCATGCCACCTAAATGCTATCATGGCAATACTGCCAGGATCTACAATGTTAAACAGCATGCTATTGGTATAATTATGAACAAGCAGATCAATGGTAAAACCCTTGCCACAAGCATCAACATTTGTGTGGAGCATATTCGCCTCCCCAAGAGCAGAGAGAGTTTCCTCCTGCACGTCCAGGAAAATGAGAGGGAGAAAAAGGAAGCCAAGGAAAAGGGCACCTGGATGGAACTGGAGCGTAAACCAGCCCTTCCAAGTGAAGCTCACTTCGTCCGCACTCACGGAAAGGAACCTGAACTCCTTGAGCCCATTCACGACGAGTTTATGTGACAATATCCATTGCAAAATATTCCATTGTTGCTTAAGCATAATAAGGATGTTATGGTGCTACCTCAGACTTTTTCGAATTTCATATGGAGGGGCAAGCACTCTCATATAGGCAGAAATTTCTCAAGCGCTACCCAGGTGTTGACTGTCTTTAGAGGAAGGCTCGAGATCTTAGCTCACACTTCCAGCATTTGCATACTGCATCGGCCCGACTGTCAGCGTTGCTGCGTCATCTGCACCTCCCCGTCAACCGACTTCATTTCTTCGTGTAAATTTTATTGGGAGTGTGCATAAAGGCATTTGGTCTGATATTAGGGTCATGCTGCTTTAAAAGACAGCGACAGTCAATGTCCTATTCAGAAAACTCTGGTTTGAAATAATCATTTCTTCTGGCGAATTTTATTCTGATGGTCAGTAAGGGCATTTTTACTGGTTTGGTGGTCAGGTCACTGTAAAAGACACCAACAGTAAATGTCGTATTGAAAAAAAGCTTAATTCACATACTCTTTTATTCTTGCTAATTTTATTGAGTCTCCAAAAGGTCTTTTTTGCTGATGTTGTGGTCATGCTGCTGTAAAAGATAGCGATACTCAATGTCCTTTTCAGAAAAATCTTGTTTGAAATATTATTTTCTTCCTGCAAATTTTATTCTGATGGTCAGTAACAGCATTTTTGCTGGTTTTGTGGTCATGTTACTGTAAAACACACCAATAGTGAAGGTCGTATTGAAAAAAAGCTTATTTCACATACTCATTTCAAATGTCACATGCCTCAAGGCAATTAAATTGAAAAGCGGTTACTGGGTGGCCACCCTCCTTGATCCACATTCCAAATCAAAATCAGCAATTTCCTTCCACCCACTTAATTTGCCAGTAGAATGCAGGAATTTGAGACAGGGCTCATTGACCAACTGGAAACATCTATTGCGTCTTCATCACGTTGTAATGTCACTGTGGAACAACGTCAGCAACGTGACAGCAGTAGAATGGCAAGTAGCCGTAGCAGCAGCATTGGAAAAAATCTTGATTGAAATTGTCAATTTCTTAGTGCAAATTTTTATTCTGAGGGTCCATACGGGCATAAGTGCTGGTTTTGGGGTCATGCTGCGGTAAAGGACAGCGATAGTCAATGTCCTGTTCACTAAAATATTGTTTCAAATACTTATTTCTTCTTGCAAATTTTATTCATCTGTGTGGGTTTTTGGGTCATGCTCCGATAAAGGACAGGGATAGTCAATGTCCTGTTCACTAAAATATTGGTTCAAATACTTATTTCTTCCGGCACTTTTTATTCTGAGGGTCCATAAGGGCATCTGTGCTGGTTTTGTGGTCATGCTGCATTAAATGACAGCGATAGTCAATGTCCTGTTCACTAAAATATTGGTTCAAATGCATATTTCTTCTTGCAAATTTTATTCTGAGGGTCCATAAGGGCATCTGTGTGGGTTTTGGGGTCATGCTGCGGTAAAGGACAGGGATAGTTAATGTCCTGTTCACTAAAATATTGGTTCAAATACTTTTTTCTTCCGGAAAATTTTATTATTAAGGTCCATAAGGGCACCTGTACTGGTTTTGGGGTCATGCCGCTGTTAAAGAAACCAATCGTCAAGGTCTTATGGACAAAAAGCTTGTTTCACAAGAATCAATGCCATCAAAATGAACAGCGGTTACTGGGTTGCCACCCTCCTTGATCCACTTTCCAAACTAAATGTGTGTAATTTAATTCCACCCACACAAATTGACAGTAGAATGCAGGTGTTTGAGACAGGGCTCGTTGACCAACTGGATACATCTGTTGCATCTTCTTCACGTTCTAATGTCATGGTGGAACAACGTCAGCAACGTGACAGCAGTAGAATGGCAAGTAGCCGTAGCAGCAGAAGCAGCAGCAGCACCGGAAAAATAGTTTTTTGAAATAGTGAATCTCTTATTGCGAATTTTTATTCTGAGTGTCCATAAGGGCATTTTTTGCTGGTTTTGGGGTCCGGCTACTTTAAAATGGATGCCAGGTGTGCCAATAGGGCAGTATTCCTGTCAGGGGCCCTAACCAAAAAGGGGCCCAGTGATATGTTAAAAATAGGAAGTAGTAATGGGTGGGTGCCCCATTTGATTTAGCTGCATGTGGCCATGAAACGGTTAATAGATGACTGACGGCATCCTTGGCTCTCACCGCACCCACTCTAACTACAGCCCTGCCAGCTGAACTTCCGTGTTCCCCGTTGGGATGTTCTTGCTGCCACCACATATATGACAAGTTCTTGGTCCCTGGTGCAAAAAGTGATAGGTGTCTCCTGCCAGTTACCATAGCCCATTTCCAAAACCGGTGTCTTCTTTTGTGTCAAAGGGGCCCCGTAGCAGCTGCTACCGCTGTACCTGCTGTGGCTACGCCGTCCTCATCTTTTCGGTTAGCGATTGAACGGAATGAATTATTTTAGCTAGTGAATGTTTTCCTGTGACTCTTAAAGCTTAATTGTCTTGACTAGGGATGAGCGATATTATCAACAAAAGTTGAAATCGGCATAGTTTTTAGGCTTATCGGAAATTTCCGATTACGTGATAGTTTAGGTGACAATCTTACAGATAATCTATTACTATCGCGCCATTTTCAGTGTTTCCTGTCATTTTGGCAGCCAGCCAATCAGCTCCGAGGATAGAGGGGGGTTAGGAGGATGTACAATGTCACCACTTTGTGGTGTATGGATCTCATTGGCTGCAAAAATCACATGACCTTGTTTTATCTATGCAACTGCATTTCCTGTTTGAGCTCATTCTCTGTCTATGCTACTTCACAGCAGGACGTGTCTGTCTGCATTTAAACCAATAGCTGTTCTAACAGCTCTGAGATATAGTCTTTTCTAATACAAGAAACCATCCACCTACCTGCAGCTTAGAATAGAGTTAGATTAAGGAATTTTACTTCTTATGTAGTTAGAGAAAGTTTTAAGGATATCTACTGGTGTGTGCAGATGCGAGGGAGGGTATCCGGGGGGATGGCAGGAGGAGAGGCATTTGAAAGGAAGATATTTTGCAGCTCAGTGTGTTCTGTGATCTTCAATTGAAAAAGCATTGTTTTTTACCACTTTTTTTGGCCAGCAGACCTCTGATAGGAGTTGAAATTGCCCCTGTTTTTGCAGTTCTATTGCAATCTATTGCAATCACTGCGTGTCAGTGTTCCCAAAAACCGGCATAACTTCTCCCTATAACTTTTAAATTTTTTTATTAAATTTCCCCGGGGGTCTTTTTTGTGCAAAGAGTCATTTACGCAAATTGTGTTTTTAAATTTTTTGATGGGTTTAATTACGCCTGTTGTCAGTGGTGTCAGGGGGTTGCGAAGATTAAAAAGGACGAGCCCCGGGGGCGCGCCATTTTTTACTATGTACAGTCCCCCGCACCTCCCCAGTGTTTTTAGGGCGGTGCGGGACTTTGGGGGCAGTGCGGCGCTGCGCCTAGGATTTGCCGGGAGGTTTGCGCACTCATACATGGGGGGAAAAAAGTCCCCCAGGGCTGCCAGTGTGTTAGAGGGGCGTGGGGGGATTTTGGCGCAGGGGGGCTCTGGCGAATGATTCGCCGCCGGAGGTTTGCGCACTCATTTGGGGGGAAAAAGTTGCCTCGCCAGTGTGGGGGGGTTGCAGTGCGGGGAAATTAGGCGAAAGTGCGGGGTTTGCCCCGGAAAATTTTTTCCCTGGCGAGCCAGGCTGGTAAACGAAAGGGAAAATATTCCCCCATGTCGGTGCGGAGTTTTGTTTCAAAAATCGCCTTTAAAAAGGCGGAAAAAATTTTCCCAGAAAAAAGAGCTAAAACCTCAAAAAAAAAAAAATAATACAAAAAAAAAATCACTTTAATATCCAAATTTAAAGTATGGAATATTGGAAATTCCCTGAAAAACAGAAATTTAAAAATTCTAAAAGGAAAAAAAACCCGGCCCAATCAGAATAGGAGCGCAGGGGCCCTTTAACCTTTGAAGGAGTTTTAAAAAAATTTCAAAAATTGGAGCCCCAAAAAAAGACCCATTTATCCTTTGGTTAATTTTTGGGCCCAAATTAAAAATTAGGGCGACAAAGTTTGGCCCAAATCAGAATCAAAGGGGGGGGACTTTTCAAAATACAGTAAAAAAAGACAAAAAAGAGTTTGTTTTTTGGCTGGCTAGCGGGGGCTTGGCTATCCCACCAATCAGAGTGCGGGGTTTATTTCCCTCCCTTTTGTAGTTTTGGGAAAGGAGCCCGGCGCATTTTAAATCTCGGCGTTTCGCGCCGTGGGCTTGGAGTTTGAATAAAAAAAAAAATTTTTTTTAAATTTTAAAACCCTTTAAATTTTCCTTGGGGTTAAAATGGGCCACTGTCGTCCTTTTCTGTTTGGCTGGTTTATTTTTCGCCCAAATAGAAGAGCTTAAAAAATTTTTGAATTACTGTATTTCCCGGCAATTCTCTCTATTGAAATTTTCCCAATATTTTGCGCCGGGTCCGGCGAAAAAACGGTTGTTCGGGGTTTTAACCCCCGATTTATTTTTATTGAAGGTTTCAGCCCCTTTATTTGAAAATTGTTTTTATTTAAAAAATTTTTTTTTTTATTCTTTACTCCTTTCCCGGGCTGGCGCGGAGCCCCGGAGTTTTTCAGTCAAACCAAATCTCTCCATAGACTACAATGGGGTTTTTAGCTCGAACTCTGATTGGCGGGGAAATACCCAAACCCCCCGCTAGCTCAGCCTTTCAGTCTTTTCTGTCTTTTTACGGGTTATTTTAAACTGTCCCCCCTTTGTTTTGATTGGTCAAAATTTTTCTCCATAGGCATTTTTAATGGGTTTTTGCCCGCCCCTTATTATGATTGGTCCAAAATTCTCCTAAGGATTTAATGGGTCTTTGTCCCTTTTGATTGGCAGTTAGCCAACCCCCCGCAAAGCTAGCCAATCAGTTTCTTTTTGGGTTTTTTACTGTTTTTTTTGAACTTTTCCCGCCTTTGATTCTGTTGGCCCAAAAACTTCTCCAAGGATTTAATGGGTTTTTTGTCGTCCTTTTTTCTGTTTGGGTTTTAATACTTTTCATAGCTTAAAATTTGGGCCCTGTCGCTCTTTTCTGAGTGGTAAAAACCCTTCCCTCCCGGTTTTAAAATTTGGGGTTTTTGTCGCTCCTATTCTGTTTGGCTGGCTTCTGCCGACCAAGGGAAAAATAGTTTTCCAAAAATTTGGGAATTACTGTTTTTTCCCGGAAATTTCTCTTTTTTAAAAATTTCCCTTTTGTAGCCCCGGGCCCTCGGCGAAAAAGGTTGTTGGGGATTTTTTTAGGATTTATTTTTTAAAAGAAGGTTTAAGCGTTTATCTTATAATGTTTGAAATTAAAAAAAATTTTTTTTTAATTTTTTACTCATGACTATGGCGCGAGAGCCGAGATTGCTTTGCCCCGGGTTTTCCCCATAGACTACAGGGAGAAAGTAGCTTGGGGTTTGTTTGGGCCCTTGGGTTATACAAGTCCCCGCAAAGCTCACCCAAATTAAGCTTTTTCTGTCTTTTTACTGTTTTTTAAACTGTCCCCCCTTTGTTTTTTGATTGGTCAAACTTCCCCTTTGGGAAATTTAGGGGAAATTTGTGCTCCTATTTGATTGGCCGAGATGGGCCAAAGCCCCCGTTTGGGCTCAGCCAATCGGCTATTTTCTGATTTTTACTGTTTTTTGAACTGTCCCCCCTTTGTTTCCCGGGTTGGTAAATTATTTTATCCTTAGGCTAAAAGGGGTTTTCACGTCGCTCCTTTTTGGGGGGCCCGGTTTTTTGGGCCGAAAAATGGAATAGTTTCAAAATTTTAAATTTTCTGTTTTTCCCCGGGGCCAATTTCACAATATCGAATTTGGTTATTCCCGCCGTTTAGTTTTTTTGGAAAGTGTTTTTTTTTAAATTTGTTTTTTTATTTTTGAGGTTTGAGTCTTTTTCTGGGGGAATTGTTTTTCCGCCTTTATTAAAGGCGTTTTTTTGGAAATCTTACCCCTTTGCCGACGGAGCGGAGCCCCCGAGATTTTGTTGCGTTTCTTCTTGTTTCCCGCAATTTTTCCGTTCTTGCTTCACTTCACCCGCGGAGCTTTTTAGCCCCAAAAAAACTGGGTTTCTGTTTGTGGAGCTGCGAGCCCCTGATTGCCCCTCGCTTTGCCGATCGCCATGGCCCTTGCCTCGGTTTTTTTCGACCCGCGCGGCGTCCCGCCCGGAAACCCCTTTCCCCACGCCCACACCCCCGGCCCCTTTCCCACGCCCCTTTATGCGGGGGCAGCGGAAAGTGGCAAAACCGCGGGCCCCCTAACACCGACCCCTGCGTCCGACAGGGGATTGGGGCCCGGTTTTGGGGGAGCAGAAAAAAGGCCTGAAAAAGGCGGGGGAAACCCCAAATCATAATGTCGCCTTTGTGTTATGCATTTTTGATAAAAAAATTTACCCCTTTTTGCCCAGTGGTGCGAAGGCCCCCTATTTTCCATATAACATTTAAATACTTTTTGCGCCCGTGGTTTTTTGGGCGCAGGGGGAGCTAGGTGTACGCATTTGGGTTTTTTTTAAATTTTTGATAGAAAATTTTACGCTTCTGATCAGGGTGCGAAGGCCCCCCAAATTTTTTTAATCCATTTTTCATTTTAATTTCTTTTTTGAAAGTCCTTTTGTTTGTTTGGGCGGGAAGGGGCCCTCAGTTTTTTACGCATATTGTTTTTAACTTTTATTTGTTAGTTTTTGGGCCTTTTGTCGGGTGCGAAGGCCCCAAAATTTAATCCATATAAAATTTTAATAAAATCTTATTGCGGCCCGTGCTTTCTTTTTTTGTCAGGGGAAGCTCGTTGTACGCTTATTGTGTTATAAAAAAATTTAAATTTTTGTTAAAAATTTAGTGTAGTCAGGGGTTTGGGGAAGGCCATTTTAAATTCCTTTTAAAACTTTTTTAAAATTTCTCTTAAATTGCGTCCCTTCGTCTTTTTTGGCGCAGAGGAGCCCCTGTTGTACGAAAATTTGGTGTTTACATTTTTCCCTACAAAATTTTTGCGCCTGTTTTGTCAGGGGTGGGAAGGCCGCCTTATTAACCCAAATTTAAATTTTTTTAAATACTTCTATTTCACTCAGTGCTTTCCCCAGTTTGGCCCCAAATCGTGCATCTGTAAAAATAGTTTTTTAAAAAATTTAAATCCTACGGGGAAGTTGAAAATTTTCCCAGGAATAAAGGAAGAACATTTTGGATTTGGTTTTTTACGGTTCTTCCAGGGGCCCGCATTTAAACAGATATTTGTTTGAAACAATTCTGTTTCTTTTTCCTAGTTGGCGGGTTGGAAAAAAAAAAAAAGAGGGTTTTTAAGAATAGCTTAAATTTGCCGTTTTTCCCAATAAAAAAGACTGCCCAAAAAACTCTTCCTTACCTTTTAAAATTTTTTATTTTCTAAAACAGGGAAAGCGAACTGCAGGTTTTTAAAGCGAGCAAAGAGGGGTTTTAGGACGAGGAGGTAGAGGTACGAAAAAGGTGCCCCTTTCCCAGTGCTGGCGAAAAACCGAAAGGGCCAACGGATCGCGGTTGCGGGAAACCGTCGGGCCGTCATCATTTGGGTCGGTGCCCCGGGTGAATTCAGAAATAAAACAGCGTCGCCAATTGTTTTAAAGGGGTTTTAATGAAACCCTGCATCCAGCATTTCTTACTTCAAAATGTCATCTTCATCTTCTTTCAGCATCCGTCCAACTTTGAAGGAAGGCCCAAATGTAAAATATGTACCCATTTACTGTGGATAATCCATTTTTTTGAAGATTTTTTTGGTTGAAAAAATGCGGTTGGGGTCAGACGGCATTTCAAAAGATAAAGAGGCCAAAGAGGATGATTTTGTTGCTCTAAACCCCCCAATCGTAAATCCCATCAGAGGGGGGAAAAGGGAAAGCCGGAAAAAATCTTTTAAAAACCCCCGGGGCCGGCCCCGGCAACGCCTTGCGGGGTGCTTTTTGTTTTGAAACCCGCGCTAAAGGGGAGGGAATTTTCAGGACAAGGAAGTACCTTTTTTTGATAAAGGGTTTGTTGATGATGTTGATGACGGCATGGGATCCAAGGGTGGTTTTTCAGCAGAATTTGCTTATGAGTGGGTTTTAAGCGATTGCGTTGGGTATCGAGAACCCATCGATGTCGATTGTCGGCCGCTATTTTAAAGGTTTTTCGATTTTGAGCGTCGATTATGAGCGATGACCTTTTAAAGGTTTTGGGGGGGAGAACGACACCCTTTTTTATTACACCCAAAAAAAGGTGGAAAAAGCTGAAATTAACATCCACAAAAAAAGTCAAAAGGATACGTGCTTCTTTAGGCAACCACTTAGGTTTAAAAGTACAGGGAAAAAAAAATCACAGACCCCTTTATATCCCTGTCTTGTACCCCAGCCCCCCCGGGCCCTTAAAACCTTTTAACCCACAAATTTAAAAGTGCCAGAAAGGGGGTATGATTTAACCATCATTTTTACTTGAAATGGAAAATTGAATATCCCTTTTCCTGGGCCACAGCATGAGCCCCCAAACCTTTCATGACCCCCCCCATTTAAAAAAGGCCCGGAAAAAAGGAGCTTTCAACCACCTTTTTAGTTTTAATGGGAAAATTGACTTTTCCCTTTCCTGGGCCCCCAGCATGGCCCAAAAAATGGGATAACCCCCAATTTAAAAAGTGCCGGAAAAAAAAGGGTCTTTCAACCACCCCTTTTAGTTTAAATTTGGAAGGGTATTTTTTTTTTCCCGGGCCCCCCGCTTTTACCAGGGCGGAGTTCAGTGGGGGCGGTTTAGAGCCCCGGTGGGTACGTCAAACTATTTAAAAAAGGAAAGGGTTTAAAAAGCCCTGATGACGCAAACAAAGAAAACTGTCGTGCCCGAAGCAGGGGTGCGGAAGCGGAAGTGTGGAGAAGCCGCCTTCCTCAGTACAAAAAGTCAAAACCTTTGGGGAGGCTTGTCCCAGTAATGAGTGTGGGCCAAATTTAGCTTCACTTGGAAATTTCTGGTGGTTTAAAGCCCCCTGTTTTAAAAACCCCGGTGCCCCTTTTTTGGCATTTTTTTTTCATTTTTTCTAACGTGCTGGAGGGGAAAAGGTTTTCTGTACTTTGTTCTCTGGGGCCCTGCTCCAAAATCTTTGTCCTTGAAAAACCTACAAACTGGTCGTTTTCCTGCACCTCCCTTGTACATTTCAGAGGAATTTTTTTTAAAGCTATTTTGTACATGCAAGTTTTTTATTTTTTTTAATTTCTAGAAAACACATTTTTTTAAAAATTTGGATGGTAATCCCACCATGGGCTTTGTTTTCTTTTTTTTCATTGTATTAAAAGGGTTGGGTTTAAAAATAGGGATTTTAGCTATGGTTTAAAAATCTTTCAGTAAAGTTTATTTTTTCAAATATGTGGCCATTAAATGTTCTACCTATTCCTTGTTTTGACCCGCACCATCACCCCCTTTAGCCCCCTTTGACAATTGTGAAGAAAAAATTGGGCTGTTAGAAACCCAAAATTTTTTAGAAAAGGAACCCGTAGTTTTGCGGCCCTGTAAAAGCCCAAAAAGCCCCAAAAAAATTTTAAAGCCCTGAAACCCCCGAGCCACTTTGGGCAAAATTTTGAAGAAAAATTTTTTTCTGTTTAGGAAAAAAAAAATTTTTTATAAAAGGACCTTTGTATGCTGCATGTACAGCCAAAAAAAGCCCCCAAAAATTAAAGCATGAAACCCCTTTTGAAAAAATTTGGGCAATTGTGAAGAAAAAATGTCTGTTTGGGAAAAAACATTGGGTTTTGAAAAGGAACCCGTTGTATAAGGGGGCAGTCACAGCAAAATTTCCCCCCAAAAAATTCAAAGCTTGACCCTTGAGCCACTTTGGACAATTGTAAAGAACATTGTTGTTAGAAAAACATTTTTTAGAATGGAAACTCTAGTATAGTGATGTCACAGAAAAAAATCCCCCCAAAAATTCAAAGCATGACCCGGGCCCACTTTGGCAATTTGAAGAACAAATGTCTTTGAAAAACATTTTTTGAATGGCCTGTAGTATGCTGCTTTAAAAGAAAAATGCCCCAAAAATTCAAAGCTGACCTTGACCCACTTTGGTAATTTGTGAAGAACAAATGTTGTTGAAAAAAATTTTTTTTAATAGGCCTGTGTATTGCTGATTTCAAAGCGCTTGGGCCCCAAAAAAAAAATTAAAAATTTACTTCTCAGCCATGAAAAAAATTGTGGGGAGAAATGCCACTTAGAAGCCAATTTTTGTTAAAAGGCCATGATTATTGCTGTTCTAAAGCTACATGCCCCCAAAAAATTTATAAATATGTTTTCTCAGCCACATTAAAAATTTGAGGGGAAATGCCACTTGAAGCCACTTTTGTTCCAAAGGACCATAATTATAGTGTATCTCACAGAAACTGACCTCAAAACTATTGACAATGGGAAAATTCTTAAGATAAAGTGAGTAAAATGGAATCGGTGTTGTCATAAAACCCTTTTTGTTTTTTGAAAAAAAAAAATTTAAAAAGGGAAAAAAAAGGAAAATGATCATTTTAAAAAAAAAGTTTTCAGGGGAATTTCTGTTTAAAAAGGGAAATGTGAAGTAGCGCAAAACAAATCGGTCCTCGGAATTGGGGCCACAACATCATAGAGATCCTCCCAAAATTCTTTGTGAAGTAAAACGATCCACTTTATCTGTGGAAACCCGGATCGTTTGTCTTAATGTCCTCCAGCTGTGCTAAAGGTCGCTCAGATATGAGCTGGTGCTGGGCGGGGACAAACCTCTATGGGTGATGACCCAGCTCGGGCCTTTCTCCATTTTGGATCCCCAAAAGTCTTTTGGGGGTCCGGAACAATCAAAAACATCGGTGTTGAGACGCGTAGTCGTGCCCCA
>JAODAL010031157.1:0-48843 GCA_025379985.1 Phyllomedusa bahiana | reverse complement strand
TTTTGGTCATGTTCCCTTTCTTCAGTCGAACAGTTCCCCTTCTCTTTGACCTCGGGCTCAAAAAGGCATTTCCGCCCACGGGAAATGCCGCTGTGGTGTTTTTTTTTTTTTGGCCCTTCTCTGAAACCCTAGGTGGGTTGTGCGTGAAAACCCCAGGGTCAGAGTTTCTGAAATACTAGACCAGCCCTTCGGGCACCAAAAAACCCATGCCACGTTCAAGGCACCAAATCACCTTTTCCCCCTTTTTTGGCTCGGTTTGAAATGCAGGAGATTGTTTGCCATTTTAATGCCTAAATGCACTGAGTTGCTGCCAGTGTTGGTGTTTAAATTAAGTTTTAACGGCAGTTGGAGGGTACCTAATAAAGTGGCCCGGTGAGTGTATTTTTTATAGTGATATCAAGAATTCAGTAAAGTGCCCAAGAAATGAGTGATGTAATTAGGTACTACTTTTAATTTACCACAGAACGAAAGTCCAAATGGTGGCACCGAAGTATAGAAAAAGTAAAAAATATATTTTTTTGAAGTATTTCCATATAAAATATTGCAAAAATATGTAAAATCAGGTGAAAGGAAAAATCAATGGTATGCTGTGTTTCGGGTGCACAGCGCCCTTAGTCGAGCTTCGAGTGGCAGACTAAGGGGGCTGTGTCCCCAAAACTGTGCCCCCAGATTTTTTTCCTTTCGGCCGGGTTTGCATCTATTTTTTGCACTTTATTTTATATGGCCCAATACTTCAAAAAAAATTTTTTTTACTTTTATATACTTCGGGCCGCCATTTGGACTTTCTTTTTCTGTGGACTTTGTGTATGCCTTGGAGCATGGCAGGAAGGGGAGTTTTTCCCATTTTGGATATTGGTGAGTGTTCATTTAACTTTTTATTTTCTTACTAATTTACCAACTTTTATTTCCTAAAATATTAACTTGAGGTTTTTTTTTTTTGGAATAGTGCCCCAGTTCCCCCAAAAAACCCCCAAATTTTTCCTCCAGGAGAAAATTAAAAGGGGTTTTCTCATACATCGATTCATCTTACCTCGCCTGTTTTTTGGTTTCTTTTTGAATTTGGGGGAGTGTTTAATTGGTTCTACTAGGCTCAGTAGAAGCCCGGGCGGTGCTATAAAACCAGGCTGGAGCTACGGGGATCAAACAGGTCTGTGCTATAGTGAGACAACCCCTTTTAATCCTTTCCCCCGTTGGAGAGACCTACCCCAGGACAGGTAGGGGCTTGCACCAGCTAAATGGTACCAAAAAAAGCTATCATCTATTGGCATTTTACACTTCGTAGCCTTATTTGCAGCGAATTGATTTTAAAAAATCTATACCATATTGTGTTCCTATGGGGGGAAGAACCCACTTTCAAATTATTCTGCTCCCTTTCATGGGGCCCTTTTTATAATCTTGTTCTCGATGTAAACCTTATTTTACCAAAAAAAATTCGGTCAATAACCCCTTTTTGCATTGTGTTGACAAAATCAATAAAACCTCTAAGAAACACATGTTGAGCTTGAAGAAAGTTTTAAGAGACACGTGGTAGTATTGACAAAAACTCTTTAAGGGCCGGGGGGTTTTAGGCTATTTTTTGTATCTTACAGGGTCTATAAAAGGCATTTTTGGAAGGGAAAATGGAAAAAACAGAAAAGACTTTTTGGGAAAAACTCCAAACAGAGCCGAGGAAATTTAGGGAATCACTAAGCACAGCACCCATTGTCAGAAATGGGTGGTGGTCAAAATAAAACCAATGTCCTTATATGTAAAAAAGATGCATTTGTGGGAAAACCGTTTTGGTTTTTGAAAAGCCTTCTGTGTATATTCAGGTATAAAGGGTGTTGGCCGGCGCCCCCGACTCTCCCGCGGGCCCGGCGCAGCTTGCCCGGGCCCCGGGGCGGTGCCCCCGCTGCCCGGGTGTCGGGGGGCGGGCGCACCACCCCCCGGCGGCCCCGTATTACCCGGCCCCGCTCCCCGTGTCCCCCAGTTCCTGCTTCCGGCGCGCGGGCCTGTGTCTAAAAGGCGCGCGCGCGGCTTGTGGTTTAAAGGGGCAGTGCGCCCCGGTAAATTTGGGTAATTGCCGGGCATGCCTCTATTTCACCTGGGCGCTTCCGCCCGCTCCCTTCCGGACTTTAGTGCCTTGCCTATCCGAGAAAGCTTCCCTAATTTGTCTCGTCCTGATCTACCGTGTACCGTATCCTCGATTCCTCTCTTGACCAGCAATCCTCTGCCTGCCATGCCCTGACCGCTGCCTGTCCACTGACCACGAACCATAGCTGCCTGCCTGACACTTTCAGCCTTGACCCCTGACTACAGCCTGCCTGGACGATTTAGCACCACGCTATAACTTCGGCTGTCACCACCGCAAGCAAGTCACGTCAGGGGTAACGACCTGGAAGACTACCCTCCGCAGCAAGTCCAACCCGCTTTGGCGGCGGGCTCTGGAGAAAACGGGGCATACTAATAATCCTTTCCCTGCGTGGCATACACCAGAGCGCTTGAGGTTGGTCCAGTGGATCCACTTCCGCGTCCTGAACCGTAACAAAGGGATGCATATTTATTACTTTGCAAGTCATTCACAAATGGTTCTGATTGAATGCATACACAAAACAGACATTTTCATAGAAAGAAAAAATTGGAGCTTTCAATGATAATAAGACAGGTCAAGCCAAATGCATATTAATGAGAATTATCAACTTTGAGTGATACTAGATCTTTTGATGTGCAATTAAGTTTTCTAGCTGAAAGTTGCCTAAAGTAATGATGCATTACCATAAAATACATTTGATTTTAAATAATGTGAATTATACCCTTAAACTTGATTTACATCTGACCTAAAAACTCCAGTAAACAGTGTTAGACACTGTTCACATCTGCGCTTTGGTTTATATTTGTACTGGAAACTGTGATTCACTGCCAAATCGATCAGCACGCCCACAACATCATGAACTTATAATTGTGTGATAAACGGTATTTGTTTTGGTTTGGTTATTTCTATCAAATCTTATGGAATATGTGATGAAAGCTCTAACCAAAGAGTGAACATAGCTGTATGCTAGGTTGTACTCAGTTCTAATAGGCTAGAACCCTATGGAGAGTCAATGTTTATTTTCATAGAACCTCAAAAACAGTTGCTGGTCTAATACAAAGGCTAATATATCATCCTGAAAAGTTTGATTAAATGGCACGAAAGAGAAAACCTACTTCTGACATATGATAGAATACAGAGTTTCCAGTGTTAATGTATTTTTTAACTTTCAAATGTGAGTTATATGTAAGATAACTTTGCAGTCAATTTCTTAGTCATTTTTTGTGTGACTTTTTCATATCCAAGGGAAGTCTTTCTGCTTACATCTATCAAACATACATCAATTTACGCCTCATAATAAAATAGTAAACTAGACGCCATAATGACCCGTTTATGATCACAGTAAAACAATTCTACAAAATAAAAGCTTTGTTCTGAGAGTTGTAGAAGCTCGCTTGTCTGTCGGGGCATGATTAAAAATAGAAGAAAAGGATCATGCTTACCCACCAGATGCTCCAGTTCATACCGACTGTAGCTATGAACGTTCATCAGTTATGTGACGAGTGCAAGCAATCATAGGCCGCAGCGGTCACGTGCATGTGATGTGGCCTGTGATTTGCTGCACTTGTCACGTGAAAGATAAACGTTCACAGCTAACGCTAGGATAGATGGGAAGGCTGCCGCGGCTAAGCAGAAGCCCCTACAGACGAACAAGCTTTTTCAACTTGCGGAACATCACTTTAAGTGACAAAAATTTGGAGGATGTACAGTTGCATAAGGGGATGGCATGATTTAATTAAAGGTGGTAACATAAATAAAGCAATGATTTTTGTTGCATTGGTAAAGGATTTTTGTGGCTAGTTCAGTAGCCATTCTAGGCTACTGTGTACAATCACAGGAGGTTTATAAATGCTGTCAACAGAAATGGACCAAATGGTTAAAACAGTATAATGCATATAGCAATATTTTCTAGGAAAACTAAATACATTCTGTGTACATGGCTGCTGTAGGCTTTGTTCACATTACGTCTATTGCTTTTGTTTAAAAAATATGCCAGGAGAGGCTACCATGCATAGACATTGTTCACCTACCCAAAAAAAGTACACCATATCGTATTTTTACTTGACACTAGCCTACAACTTCAGGTTCCTATCGCAATGCCATATTAGAATCAAGATGGCCGAATCGAAAGTTAAGTTAAAAAAAATTTCACCCAGAAAACAAAAACAGTGATAACCATAACCAAAAACAAAAAATCAGTGCTAAAAATTAACTTAAATCCCATTGCTGCCTCCAAGCCAGGGATGGGCACCAGTAGGGCCGCATCACTTACAGTCCATCTCCAACTTACCAAAACATAATGTTCCGACAACACGGAGCGTCCTGTGATCTTTTTAGTAGACAATTACAATGTGTGAAGGCCACATAAGGAAATGAATTGTGTATAGTGTGAGGCACCAGTATGCTAGAGAAATGGTACACAGCTGAGCTGGTGCGGGTGCAGAGGGTGGCAACCAAGTTAGGTCAGTGTAAGTGGCTGCATAGAATTACCAAGACAGGTAATCCCAAATATGGGATACCCTGGACTGGGTATGAATGGTATACGTACCAATGCTCAGGCACCACTTAGATACCCACCAAAAAGGGAGTGCAAGGAGGTATTAAGTAGGCTTTTATATAGAGGAGGGTGGGTGCTATATGCCTTATTTGCCTAGGACACCAGAATATCTGTCCTTGGGATAATTCAGCTTGGAAAAAAGGGTAAGATAAAAGAAAGAAGAAAAAAAGTGTGGAAAAGAAGAGAAAAAGGTGAAGAAAGGGAAAGAACAAAGAAAGAAAAAAAATGGTTTAGGGGTAATTTAATTACAATGTACAAATATGTGAAAGGACAGTACACAAAACTCTTTCATGATCTTTTTACACCTTGGCCTGTAACAATGACAAGAGGGCATTCTACTTCACCAGGGAGTAAAAGAAATTTTACCGATCATAAAAGAAATGATACTTTACTTCATAACAAAAGTGGTGATGACAATAAGAACAGCAGCCATGATGAGTTGTATGGTGGATTGCATTGATGAGAGGTTCAAGAATTGAGTAGATACCTTTCTTAAAAAATACATTATCAAAGGTGATGGAGAATAGATTCTGGAAACAGGACAGTGATCCAGGGATTATTTTGATCACACATATATGTGAGTAAGAAGGAAAAAATCATCATGAAATGAGAAAATTGCCAATCCTCCCACAAAGTATGGAATTTTGCCTTCCTTCTGGATCAACACTAAATGGTTATAGAGTGGACTTGATGGACCTTGACTTTATACAACGCTCTTCTTACTAGCTACTGTGTTTAACATTCAGGCATGAGAAAGTGTAGTACATATTCTGCAATGAAACAGATGAATGAGCCATCCACATCGATGAGTAGGTTCCTACCAGCTAGTATGTTCAAATCGCACCATAGGTTTTAGGGTGGCTTGATCTCTGAGAAATTATCTCATCTGACACTACCAAAGCTATCATCTGACTGATGAACGCAGAGAATAATAACTTCATCAAATAAAGGCAACCCTCTCCCAATCAGTGGGGGTCCAATTCCTCTACTTCTGTGAAAATGGAGTCCTTTCTTGCTGATGTAACTTTGTTAGCAGAGGTGCATTTACCATCCATTCGCTTCAGAGCCCCATATGCAATAGGTTTTGCATGACCCTTGTATTATTTTGGTGGTGAATGCTCCACTATAGCATGTTTGTCCCCCCTTGTTCAACTTTATAGCCAATGTTCACTTCCCACATAAATGGCTCATGGGGCTCCAGAGCTTCCACATCATTTGTTCCCATTGGTTCCATTTGTCCACTCACTATACACTTTCACCACCTCTACACACAAACAGTTCACAAACTGCATAGTTTCAGAAATACTCGTGGCCTAAAAGCCAATTATCATCTTTTTTGCAACTCTGATAAATCACCCCTTCTACCCATGGACATCAACAAAGTGTATGTATGCAGGACAGGCATGTCACATATCTTAATACACCACGCCAAGCCAACCATGAAACTTGACATATCATTAATTAGCTACATGCTGCTAAAAAGCCGATGAAGCAAGTGTCAAAATTAATGTAGACTTGGTCTGTGTATATACACAGTATTTTTGTACAAAGAAATGTCCCTTTGCCAATGTATCTAATTTTTCAAATAACCACTTGGTTAATAATGTTGTTAAAAAACCGTTATATGTAAAAATGTCTAAAATTCCAAAAAAAAAATTTGCTTAGCATTGTTTCTTTTGCTAGAAGAGCTGTACTGGATTTAGGACTTTCCATTCTGCCACAGATGATGTATATTTTCAACCTATTTTGTTATGCACCGACACGAAGTATACAAGATGAAACAAAATTGTATATTCCTTACCAGAGAAAACTTAAAGCAAAGAGCGACATGTTATGACTAGGCTTCTTTTCAGGCGACATCTTGCAGCCCCATGTGGCTAGTATTTTTTAAAATCGTCCACATCACCAACATCAGCTCATTACCAGCCCCCACAGCACTTGTAGTGCGCCAGGATTTCGGGGTGGGTGAGGCATTCTGGGAGGCGTGGTTGCAAACAAGGGAAACCGTACGAATCATAAAAATGTTATAAACTTTATTACGGCAAAACCAAACACATTACTTGCTGGAGACATGTAGAACCGGTACATAAAAACGATTGCACTAATTATAAAACAATTTAAAGGAAACATATACAACTCATAACAAACAATAAATAGGAGACAAAAACAACAAAAAGCAAAATCGGCCATACACAAGAATGCCAGTGTCAAGTCCCAAACAAATCAAAGCAATGACGCTAACATAAAGCTAACCTACCCTTAACTTTATTACAAATGCCAAAAAAGTGATAGAAGTGGAAGCCTGGGAGACACACTGTCAGACAAGCAGCCGACCAACTAAATCCAAGGAAAGTAATGAGTGAAGCACGAGTTGAAAGTGTTCTTTCAACTAGAAACAACACCAGTAGGAAAATAATACCAAGCGTTGCTGCTAGGGAGCACTAGTACAAGAGGTGTTTGTGCTATGCAAAAAAGTATTAAAGGTAACTGGATGTTAGCTAAACCAAGTTCTCTGAAACCATACACAAATATTATTTCGGAGAACGCACAATATTTTAAGCAGCTAAAGTGCTCTGAGATACTTTAACCATTGTAACAAAGGAGACAAACAACATGTGTTAAACGAGGTGATTTGTCTAGACAGGGATGATGTGACACTTGGCACAGAGATCCCCACAATTCTTACAAAGATCCCATTCTCTGTGCAGTAAGGCAGTTTAGGATTCTTCTTCATGCGATATAGAACAAATGATACTGTATGATCAATCACGTTGATTCCTTTGCTATTGTCACGACGTCATCTGTATCCATATAATACAGAGATTGTATAGATTTCACCTCTACAATATAAGGCACACGGATAAATAAGATAGTTAAGCGGACATCGGGTAATGAAAAAAGGTTGATCAACTGGAATCCCGACCCGGCAAACTGCCACATTGTGTCCACGCAAGTTATCACTGGAGTCCTGGAATCATATTGATTCAAGGTCAACATTTGCACAGAGTCTATATTCTACCTGTATTTGTGTTCCCTGGCTTTCTATAACTTGGCCTCTTTGTACATATATGAAGGATAGGGAGGTTACTACTTGGCATAAAAAAGGATACAAATGATGACAATCTCTGTACATCACAAGCAAATATGCTGGTGCTATCTATTCTACAGAAAATAAATAAGATATAATTAAATACAAAATAATAATAATAATAAGCAAATACATACATCAAATAAGTGATACTAGTTTCAACAAAATATACAACCTTTTAAAAATGTTTCCGTTTAGGACAAGGTTAGGCATGGCGTTTTATTCACAACAGTAAAAATGTGGTTTCATAACAAACCGTAGTGTTAGAGAGATATTCTAATAAGTCTTAAAGACGAATTTAAAGGTTTCTTGTAGAAATCATCATTTATTAATGACAGCACTTATATTGGCCCCAAACCCCACGTCTGTGGTGGGTATGATACAGACAAGTAATATGAGAAAAAAGTATATAAAACGAAAGAAAACAAGCCAAATGCAACTGGGTAAAAAATCATGTTTCTTAACTCTTACCTGACTGGAAGAGATTGTGTCCACTATAAAGCCAAACTGAGAGTATTATCTTCTATGACTCCAATCATTGTAAACCATAGACGGCCAACGATATTCCCCGGAAGGATGTTCACAATATGTGCTTGAACAGCTGCAAGGCCAAGATTGGATGAGATATAGTGGATCACAACAATAGAAACTTGCTCAGTATGTTTAGAGAGAACTAATGCTTGACAGTTAGCTGAGAAAGAGCTCATTGAAAATAAAACAAAAAATCAGTATAGGGCAGATGTTTAAGTTGTGAAAAATTTAAATGAGAGAGTACTGAATCCTATGCATAGAGAATAACACCTCCCCCATTGAAACAACATCATACCTCCTCCTCCTGCAAAGCCAGCTGCACTTACCAAGAGGGTCAGCACTGACCCTGGCAGGGACGGGAGGGGTTATATAAACGCCACACATGAATGCATGGCCTGCCCTGTTACTAGGAATACCACAAAGGATAAAAAATGAAATAAAACATAATACATAAAGCATTGATTTTTGTAGAAGCAACCTTAAGAGTGAATGAAATGGATCATTTTTAAATCTATGTTTCATTGCTGTGAAGTTGAATACCACGACACATCAGTATGTTTATTCTGAAGTGTTATACAATTACATAAAGTTTATGCATAACCCCTTAAGCCGTACTCCTTGTGAAAAGTAGTTAATGAACAGCCCAATTGTATTTTATATGTTTATTAGCCGACCAACGTTTAAACATATTAACATTTCTATCATATTCAAAGGACGCAATTTAATGAGGCCTACTATATCTGCTAACAAGTTGTTACTATATTGGAGAATAGTAAGTTCACTTATAAACAATTGCCAGTATTATTAAAACAGAATATAATATTTATACACCATAACAGGATAACACCACGTAAATAACATGAACGATTAATTTCTACAGGTTAATATGGGTCGTGAAGATACCAACTGAAGTTAAGGTTTTTTAGTGTGTGTAATTGTTTGAGCACAATATTAAATAATTAAATATTTAAAACAATTTAATGTTTTATAAATACTATAATAAAAATAAGATCCCCTTAATGTGAGAACTTGTTAAATAACCAATATATAATAATAATACTAAGAAAATAAAGTAGCAACATTACATCAAGACTACACCAAATATCATCTTAAGACAGAAATACACAGTCCGTATGGATAACATGACATCACACCGAGAGCCCAGGTATCTGCTGGCTTTCATACACGATACCGCCCCCTGGTGTCCACTCAAGTCCCCAGTCTGACTTGCAGCCGTATCCCGGGTCCTTTGGACGGGTCACGCGGGATATTCCTAACACCTGAGAGCAGGGAACCCTTTGATTGCGCTGCTGTAACTCACCGCCGCCATCAAAGTGTTAAACACCGAAATAACAGAGGTTTCCACCGCACTCCGTGCACGGCAGGATGCCCACTTGGATCGGGGTGTGAAGTAGTACAGCCCGATCCCAGCGGCAGCTGCGTCGCAGGGCGCTGCAAACTCCTGATGTCTGCAGCGGACGCCAAAAGAGCGTGCAGCTGCAGACGAACGACCCTTTGGTGTGCATCCAGCCTCCGTTTCAAAAGACAGAGCTCGTTCGTGTTACAGGAGTTAATGTAGACTTGTAACATCACCAGACATTCCGTTTTTTTAAAAACCCAGGTGATCCCTGGTGAAAATAACAAATTCATAGCATCATCCCTTATGACTGCGAGGATTATATGTACATGGAAACCTCTGTTTAATGCCATAGAGAAATGTATTACTGAATCTGTCAGATGGGCGTTACCATTCCAGTTTTAAAAGGCATGTGTCCCATACACAGAATGTTCTTTTGTATGTGGTTGTTTCACAATACGTCAAACGTCAATGTTTTCTATGATTCAATTTTGAAAAATTTCTAAATAAAAAAAACATTATCAAAAAAAAAGGCATGTGTCCCTACACACACTGACTCCCTCAGGAGACTAATATAGGCGATATGACAGAACTGTGCAATGGTACACATCTCCAAACTGGTCCAAACCATCTGACAGATGAATAAGACATTCCTAGAGAATAAGAGCATGGTTGCGCCCAGACGGCAATAGGATTGGCGGACGAAGTTTCGCTCCGGCAAATTACGTGTGCGGTTGCTCGTGAGCGGGTGCGGTGTCAACTTTTCCTCTGGCCTTCCTCGTCGTATGTGCTAGCAGGGAGAAGGATGACATATATCCATAGAGTCTCTAAGAGAACTGGTGGAACACCGTAATATAATGTGGGACTTTTCACTGTGCCCGTATTTAGCGCAGTAACTGCGCAAAAAACGGGTTGAAATAACTTCCCATAATAATAAATGCGTGGTAACATAGCCTAACAGAGGAACATACATCCAACACAGGATAAGATTTGCACATAAATATTTAACAAAAAATGACAAATATTTAAGCAAAACAGATATTCAGGAATGGGTCCCAAAGCACCAATAAGAAGGGTGTTGTAACTACTCCACTCCCCCCACTGCTATATAATAAAAAGTGAGACGAAGAACTGTACGTTGATGTCTCGCTACACTATTATTCCAGTGTCGAATTGACAGTCCCGATCAATGCTCAAACAGACCAATGACCAATCACAGGTCCTTGTATTCACATTCCTGTATGTACAGTATGTGCTGAGGTCACTACGGCCGGTCCAACACAGCATAGTTAAAAAGATACCGTCCGAAAATTCCAACGGTAAATTAACTGACATCACACAGCGGATATATTGTTTTAAACTACAGTCCAACGAAATTCTTTCTGGATCTATTGGAACTTGGTACAGATCGGATAACGGCGATATCAAAATAATGCATCCACAACAAGTCCAACAATAATCCATAGCTGATTAGACATAGCCTAAAGCTTCTGGGCCTACTATCAGTCCCTATATTGCACTATATCAGTGGGCCTCTTTTGAAACAAAAACAAAAAAATGATCAAGACCCCTTGACTGGAGTATTGTGACAAAGATAGAGCCAACGAGGACTGTAATAATGATGTGTATAATCCAAAAGGCTATTATTTATGTATATTCACTTCCTATTAGCATGGTTTTCCTCAGGGTATCGGGAGTTTCCTCCACACTCAAAACCCTAAACAGAGTAATGGAATATTGTAATGTCGACCTGTGTGAGCCCAATGGGCACAGGTGACCAAAATTAGAATAACTGACAATCTCTGTACATGTCCTGGTGGGAATATAAAGGTGTCTATACAAATAATATTAAAATAATTTTTGCTGGTGAATAGTATTCCTTTCAGACTTTGCAGCCGAAATCAGAAACAATATCCTCAGATTTCTACTTTTTGAGGCAAATTTGGATATTAAAAAATCTCCCACCAATATAGACTGTTAAGAAATAAGTGCGAAACCCTATGATGGTAATTGTACATACGGATCTACATGTACATGAAATTGCACTTGTAGTCACTGTTTGTCTAATATAAGAATCCTGAGATATGGGCTTCCCTTTAGGTTAATTCCTAACAGGACATTTGAAAATTGGGCTCAGTAACACCATAACATTCATTGATTTGTATGGACTAGTTAGAGGAAGATGATAAGATTTAGTGAGCTGTGCTAATCCATTGTATTTGATTAAAGTTAATATTATGTACAACTGATAATGTGAAAAACAATACTATCAGTTAAACTAATCCAGGTGTCTAGACAAGTCATATATGTATACAGGGAGGAAAACAAAGGTGCATCCTTTCACCACCACCCCTGAAAAAAAAACTGACTGCATATTTGTCACATATTAGTACACTAAAATAATTAGAAACATGGTTTACCCAACAGTAAAATTAATTTGCATAGCCTTGTCCTGAAACCAACTTAGACTCCCATTAGGTGGCTTTCATATAAGCATAATTGGGCTTTGCACGGCTGTATTGGATTTCAACATCAAAACATGATAAGAAAATTGTTCTGAAAATATTGGGGATGTTTTCACATGATAAAATCCAATTTTTATATTTCTAAATTGCTAATAAATAATTAACACTCCCCTCAGTAGACAAATATGCTTGTTATTAATGGGTCACGGACCATGTCCCTTGGCTGCGGTCCTTCATCTGGTGCACTCTGCGGTCACTGTTGGGATGCTTGTGACAGTGTCCTGTTTCAGTCCCTTTCCCTTGATACTTGCAGCACTGTCCCGTTGTAGCAGAACTCACCTGTCCTCGTCTTGCACCGACCTGAAGTGCGAACATGTCAAAAAGAGGCACTGTCCACAGCATTTGAGAAAGTCGCAGTGTAATGAGTGTATAGAATAGCACCTGAAATAAATCAGCCAAAAAATCATCACAGTTTGGTAATACCTTGTATAGCATATGTTAATGCCCCTAATTTAGGCGTATATGACCAAAGACAAAGTCGCATAGCAAATAATTAGCTAGCAAAATTGGATGCGCCTACTTAATTGCATTAAAAAGAGATCAATGCCTGGCATAAAATGCTCCTAGTTTTGGAGTAAGACAGTTCATATATATAAATAATACATATTCCCAACAGTTTTTTGGTTGCAAAAACACAAAAGATAGGTGCAGCCCTAATGTGGACTATGAAAACAATCTATGTCTAAAAACTCACTATGTTATTCCCATGAGCAACCAAGTCAGAGCGCCCCTCTCAATTTTTACAGTGTTAGAGCACTATATGAAAAGAAAGGGTGCTCTGAATGTTTGCTATGGGCAACAAAGGAGTTTTAGACCAAACAGTATTCCAAACAAGTGGCCCAAAGTATTTTGCAGATATCTTTAGTCCTGAATGCTTATTATGAATCTTAAGCAATTGACATAATACGGAATCCTACTTGTTTCACACTAAACTCATATCAAAAAACATCAAAACTGACTTAAGATCATGTATTCTCTTGAAGTCTTACCTCTTCCAGAGACACACTGGGTAGTTCCCATCCCAGAAGCTTGGTAAACACTTAAGAGTGTGGGGCACTGACATGTAACATGTCATATTAAAGTAATTAATAAAGAGGACGCTTTATGTGCCATATCCTGGACATGGACTAATAATTTGTAAATGCCAGTGTTTCTGCCATTTAAATAAACAATTCATGATCAACATCTCATATAACTCTGTGTTTGGTGCTGTTCCTCGTGTTTAATCCTTCAAGAAAATGTATTACTGAATCTGACAGATGGGAGACATACCAATTGAAGAAGTGTACCCTATGCACAGTCGAGTGACAAATGTCCAACCATGGCAGACATGTAATTCAGTGTGTGCAAGGACACACCCCTTGGGAAAACAGGAAAGTATTGTGATAAAAAAAAAAAAAGATTTTCCAAATGATTTGCAACAAGATTGTCAATCTAAGAGGACCTAAACTTATATTTCCCACCATATTTAAAAGCATTAGAAAGTCAGTGCTTGGTCATATTCGACATGTTAGAAGTGTCCAACTCCTTGCTTTTCTACATTCCCAGTATATTTTGTTTTTTGTGCCATTTTCCAATACTGAAAATTGCATTAAATGATACATTGCACATAGGACACCACATATTTATATTTCCAGCTGAAACTCTAACTGTGGGAATCTCTCTTGGGATCCAATTCCATTTTCAGCAACAACAACAAAAAAATCTAGCAAAATCTGAAATATGCTTGTGTAAATACACTTAGTATTCAAAGCTCCTTGAAAAATTATCCATGAGAACAGAGGTTCAGTTAGTAAGAATGTAGTATATTATAGTATGCAACCAACTATTTTATAGCAAGGTGGTAGTAGAGGTGGTTGAAGGACTACATGAAAAGATTTTGTACTATGACACTATTTATACTATGTCACACTACAAGAAGTCAACCAATAGCCCCAGCCTGTCACATGCTCTGGATGAAATGGAATACAACAAGACTATTGAATCATTTTTCATCAAGTTAAAAAAATGTGTTCTATTGTATACTCAACTCCGCTGCATTGTATTGCACAGCAGCAGAGGTAACATGTCATTTGCATGTGACAGATTGGACCATGTACACTTTTTTTCAGAACAGTGGTCCCCAACCTTTTTTCCACCAGGGAACAATACAATTTATCCAATGCCATGGGGAGAAGGTTGAGTTGGGGAGAGGATTTTTGGGGGGGTAGGTTATGGAGGGTGGTTAGGACCCACAGAGCTGAGCATCCAGTCCCAGCAGTTATATAAAGATAGGTATACCCCATACAAAACCCAATAGCCAGGGACTAAGGGGGGACCAATATAATATAACTGCAGTACTGATAGTCCAGAACTCATGCAGAAATATATAACGTTAATAATAAACAAATATAATCAGCTATGGGGGTCCATAATAAATGGCTGGACCCCAGTGTTCTCAATATATACTGCAGTACTGTGCACTATCGCATGCCCCTGCTGGATATGAAAATACCATATTCTTATAATCAAATAATGATATGCACTAACAGTATCAGGGTTGCTCTTTGAGAGTGGTAAAACCTTCAACCCATAAATCATAAGAAAAAATAAATACCACAGCACTCAAATATATGCTAATAATCAGAGTATTATTTGTATTAACAAAGTAATTACACAATTTCTGACATGATACAATTAACTAGGTTAACCATCAAAAATTCCACTAAAGTCGATATATGAGAAAGACGAAATGCAAATAGACAATAAGGCACAATGAAACGTGATCGTTAATTTGTGGAACGTTTCTACGTGAGCCCTTCAGTCATTGTCAGCGCTGATCACCATAAATGTTGTGAAAAGCACTTGAAGAATATGGTAATGGAATGCAATAAAGAGAATGGTGTAATCACGTATGGACCGCTGATTAGGGCAAGACAGGTTGATGCGGGATGCAGGCGCGAGATGCGGCCGAGGCAGGAAGTGTAGCGGTCCATTGTGTAAATACTTTGTAAATACACATAAATTACTCAGATTTAATAAGCATATACATTGAGTGCTGTGGATTTATTTCTTTCTTATACCATATTCTTATAGCATGGCCTCTGCTGGATGTGATATAACATATTCTTATAGCATGGCCCCAGACGGGACTCCCCCACCATGTGATGGATTTATTACCAGTCATTGAGCTAGTCCTCAGTGCCACGCAGCGGACATACCACGAAGTGTATGGCCGTCATGGCGGTAAGAGCTCCGCCAACGTATCCCCATCCATGTTTGAACTTGTCTGCTGACTCCCATGTGAGGAGGAGCTGTGCCCTCTGCTCCTTACCTACAGGAACAGTGTCTGCCACGTTCTTCCAAAAAACAACAAGCGGACTGCAAAACTGGTGGAGAGTCGCCATCACCTCTAACACTCCGCCATTATCTTGAAGACTCTCAGCATATTGTCTCCATCACCTCCATCTCTTCAGCAGTGAGTTTATAGTTACCATCTAGGATTGATTAGTAACACGCTCCTCTATTGGCCAAAACGAAAATGAGCGTGGACACGGACCCATACGACATGCTGCACGACCCGGTGCCGCGGACTGGTGGTTGGAGACCTCTGTTTTAGAGGATATGTCATCTTTCATGACACTACTTGTATTTACCATTAAATCACAATTCAGGATCATTTTTATTCTTAGCACTTAGCTATTCCTCCTGGAGATTTATGAATAAATTGACAATTGCACAACTGTTAACCTCTATACTACCCAAAAAATGCTTAAGCAATTAAAAGAAGTCAGCAATCTATATGACAGGATGAAATCAATTCATTGAGGATTTATGTTGGACACAACACTGCTGTAAATGCACAGTCAATTCACATTAATATGACCACCAGCTAATATAGAGTAACCTCTGTGTGCAGCACAGACAGCAGCTAGACAGATGGACAGGGCTGGGACAAGTCATTTTGGTGCTCAAGGCAAATAGCAGTCGCCTACCGCTGCCTACCCATCATCCTGGGGCTGGGAGTGACTCAGTAAAGTCCTGGTAGATTGTCACATGGCGCCACAGCTAATGGAGGGTGTGTGGGGACGATCCATCCCGCCAACACGATGCAGGGGTCCTACAAATGCTGAATTGGGTACAACTTTGAGAATTTAGGGGGGGGCAGGGTAGGGCAGGGTAGTATTTGGAAGTCTTGGTCATGCTCTTCCAAACAATATAAGTCATTTCTATTCATATAATATGTTGCATAGCCTTGCTGGAAGATCTCATCTTCCCCACCAAAGACAATCACCATTTAAGAGTGAATATGTGATCTGCACGAATGGATTCATTCTCAAATCAATTGAGAGTGTCTTCCAAATGGATGAGTGGGCCCAGAAAATGCTACAAAAACATTCCCCAGACCATAATGGTGCTACCACAAATTTGTGTTCTTCCCGCAATGGTTGCAGGGTGTTTATTCCCTGGTGTTTCTTGTCTGACACACCAACATCCATCCATTCAATGGAGTAAAAAATTTACCATGTTGGAGAAGGTAACTCTTTGTGAATCAGTGCATGTGTAGACGGTTTTCTCTATCAGTTTCAATATGCAGATGCTGTTTAGTATCTTGGACTATATGCACAAGCGCAAAAAAGCATTTTTCATTGGACTAGTGATTAAATTTGTCATAAATGCTGTCTTTCTATTGGTTGGTTATAATGCCAGTCAAAACTCAATGAAGAAGTGTTTCCAGCTATTGCTTGCATTCAACTATCCTTACCAAACCCTTCTATGACATAACAGAACAGGTTTTATAAGCTCAGTGCTCCGCACTCTTGATGTCATTTGCCCTATTGCCCCTGAAGACGCTGTTTCTATGGTAGATATGTCAGGAGACTTATGTCTACAATTTAACTAGTGAATATGTTTAAAATATGCAAATATTTAAGAGTCTACTGCAGAGGAATCTCTATATGAATAGTATATATGTGAGCTAGTGACAGGTATTATACATACACTTCTCACAAAAAAGTTAGGGATATTTGACTTTTATTTAAAATTTCAGGATGAACATAAAATTTCTTGAAAATGTTTTTAAATGAACTAAATGAGACCATCTCTAAGTTTAGATACACATGTCCAACTGTTCAATGTTCCAGGTTTTTTTGCACAACTTGCTGATCGTCTAGTGTTAAGAGAAACATATATATTTCTAAAGCTATTGTAATGAAGTTTGTGGTGCAAAAACAATATTACACATATAAGCTTAGCTGAACAGCAGAGATATTCCAAGATGGCGCTGCTTCCTGAACCATCCCCACCTATGTGCCAGCAATGACCTGGGTGGAAACCATGACCAAATCTGGAGAACCAATCAACTAGTGCCACATTCCTGAAGACTGCAAGAAACAAATCAACTTAGCCATGCCCTGAAGCCAGTTTGTAAAAATCCATTGTATTGTAATAAAGTCTCTCTCTTCTGGGTCTGCTTCGCACTGAGGAGGAACTCATACCACCTCTGTGTCTGGTGTCATTTCTTCATGCCAGCAATCAGTGTTCAATTTGGACAGCAGTAGTCATGCGGTGTACCCCTGAACCCCAACATTTGGCACCCAGTACGTGGGGCAGTATCAGATGGGACGCATTCCCCTGGGGGACCTGACGGTGACCACCTGGACTTACCTTGGACTGTCCAAAACGGGAGACTGATCACCTCCACGTGAAAACATGGTAAGTCTACTGGTTTTCTTATTGAAATCTGTAGCTTGCCTGTGTATTTGGACGGTTCCAGGTTGGGTCGGGGTGTTTGTCCGGTCAGCCCGGGGTTTCTGGTCGGCGCAGAGCGTTCCCGCTGTACTGTCTCAAGAACCTGATCCCAGCTGCCGAGCCTGCCTGACTACTGTCTGTGTTGGTAGATCCTGCGGACAAGGACTGACACACGGGGTTTAATTTGGAAATCCTACCTAGATTGGGCTTGATGCTGTCAGTTGCAGACTAGGAAATTCTAGCTAGACTGAAGCACATGTTGCTGGTTGCAGACTAGAGGAAGTTCTAGCGAGATTGGATACACAGAGGAGATGTTGACATTTGCAGACTAGACAAGACTCTAGCTAGATCAGGACAGCGGCAATTGCAGAGTAGGGGAGAAATTCTAGCAGAAGGGACTCCCAGCTAACCGGTAGCTCGAGAGGGAGGTACGCTAGGACGTGTGTGTTTAATAAGCGTTAATATGATTAGGTTCCTCAAGTTTATGAGGGGTAAAAACGGCCCGTTATAGGGCTCAGTCAGTCAACAGGATCTAGTGGAGGGAAGAAAAGAAGCATGTAGAGAAAAGAAAGAAAGAACCATGTAGAGAAGGTTAAAAAAAGTTAATGAACATGTGTGGTTTTCACCAGGAGGGTAGACTTCAACTCAATTGTGAGCTTTAGCTGTGAAAGACAACAAGGGAGGGCTTGACGATAGCAAGCTTTTAGATGATGCATTAGTTTGAAAAAAGACAGCTGAAGAGATATCAAAAGAAGGGTGGTCTGAGACTGAATGTAGGGATAAGAAAGGAAATGTTCTTGGTTATAAGTATTGTCCGCTGACAAAATGTCCACCACCTTATAATGGAGCTGATTCTAAGTGCTGGGAGCAAAATCCGCCCCCTGCTGAGTATTGTGTTGCATGTGGCAGAGGAAGTCCAAATCCTGCTCCTTCCTGTACCAAAACATTTCCAGTGCCTCTGTCCCTCCCACTACCTCTCTCACTCCCACAACTCCAGTCACTTCCTCATCACCTGATGAGTCATCTGATCCTGTCCCTTCCGCCCCTAAGCTTACCATAAGAGAGTGCAGCGAGATAGGTGTGTCAGAGGGTATCAGCTAGGTTCTGTTAGACCAAGGAAGCATATCAGTATAAGTTTGTATATAAGTTTGCATCTATTGTACAATTTATAATTCTGCATGTGCCTTGTCTTTGGTCATTAATATATGAGAAGAGTTTTACAGCTCCTTAAATTGCAGGGATATGTAGTTATAGGAAAGCTGCAAGGGTTACATTGTTTCATATTTTGATTGAACTGAATATAGGAAATGTTACTGTTTTATACTGTCACTGACATGCTTGTGCTTTATTTTAGGTGGTTAATCTGATATATTTGATTTGAAAAATGAACTAATTATCCCTTAAGTCAGATGATGGTGAAGGTGATTTCCTGACTATAAGAGTAACCTATTGGAGTAGACGTCTTTATAAATTGGGTTACAACTAAATTTAAAAAAAAAAAATCCACGTGGTATTTACTGAGCTCATTTTAATATCTTGCATTGTGTGCATATTTTATTTTTGACCTTTCAGGGTTGCTTTTTATGATATAGCCAGTTTCCAGCAGGGCACGACGGACGCCTACTAATAAATACTTTTTTTTTTTCCCCTTCCCCAAATGTTTAACTGTCTAGGGGATGTGATTAAACTGTCTGTTTATTTGCAGGAATAAAGAAGAGATTTCTAGTGAACGGAGATCTAATGAAATACCTCAGTGACATCACTTGTTAAACAAAGCCCCGGGGCATATAAAAATATATATATATATTTTTTTTTAAAGTTAAGTTTTTTTTGCGGGGTGTCTTTTTGGTAGTACTACCCCCTATTGCTTTTTAGTAAAGGTTTTAGTTCAACCAGAGTAAAAACGACTGCGCAGTCATAATTAGAAGATCATTTTTGTTTTATTTTATTTCTTTTTGTTTGGAGCTCCAGATGATAAAGAGTTAATTTTTTTTTTTTTTTTGAGAGAAGTGTGGAATTGAGTGAATGGGTCATTGTCCTTGTTTGTGTTTGATTAATGCTTGTATGTCTGTAAATCCCTATTCATGAATCCTTATGCATTGTTTACAATTGTAGATAAGACCACAAAACAGTTTACCTAACAAAAGCAGAGAGTTTAAGACAATACTGTGACTGACTGATCAAGAGTTAATTATATGATAAGAGGTTTAGGTTAATTTGTTTCTATTAAAAGTCATATGAGCCATCGGAGGATACAACACAGCGACATACTTTAGAGCTCATATAAGGTGTATGAGAGTTTATATGTTTATATGACATAGAAAGCATTGAAGGGTTTTATTCAGTGACAGATTAGATGAAAGCAGATCTGAGGAGGGCAGGTTAGGCCAATGCAGATAATGTTAATTGTGAAAGAAAATCATGAATTATGTGAATATATATATATTGCATCACACAAATAAGAAACATGAGAAGAGCTGTTTGAAAATTTAGTGATAGGAGAAGGTTTTGACATGTTGCGCGATACAGAGTGAGAAGAAGGATGATATGATTTGTTTTGTTCTTTGTGTTTTTATGTTGATATTAATCATATGAGTTTTATAGGAATCGTATTTACATAGAGAAGTTTTATTATTCTGAAGTACATTATTGCTGTGTCAGAAAGCTTCAAAGGCCAATACGGGCAGAGTTTCTTTTTTTTAATTATTTTTAATTTTTATTACTGGACATTCATTCACTGCAGGGGTTTTGAAGATCAAACTGGAGGAGAGCAGGTTATTCTACTGCTCTTATGTGACTGAGTATATGTGATTGAGATTAAACAGAGTGCCATGTCCACCCCACCCCCGCACAGCCACACTTACTCTACAGGACAATTTATTACCTGCAAGGATTCAAGATTGTTTTCAAAGTTCATCTTTAGCATGCCAAGGGGCCAGGAGCCCGAAGACTGAGATGAGGGATTACGAAGGTGCCAGGAGCTGCCACAGACAACAAAAGATACCGCAAAGAGGAGCTGATGCATTGACCGCCATGCCTGCACAAGCCACCACGTCTGCGCCAGTGTTGACCGCCACGTCTGCGCCAGTGTTGATCGCCATGTCTGCACCAAGCACTGATCACTGACCGTCACCGTTTGCACCGGCATTGATACCGCCAAGGGGCTCTGATGACTGCACTCCTTCCCAAGTCCTATCATTCTTGTTGTTTTACAGTCTATGAAGATATAAGACTTCTACAGACTAAAGAGAGATCTTTTACACACAGAACTATTTTTATTTTATTTTTTCACTTTTGTTTTCAGCCTATAACCGTGGCCAATGTTGTTTTCTGCACTTAGCAACAATGAATTTAAAGGGCGTGACCAAGATTAGGATCCAGATGATTAAAAGGGAAAAAAAAGGGGCCTGTCAAGGCTGGGAAAGCTCAACTACAAAGGGGGGTCACTCGCATAGGATTGGCTCATCTCAAACCTGGTGAAGCATCCACATCCTTTTTCCTGCCCAGCTTTGGCAGGCACAGGCGATTTTAGATTAGGGAAAGAAACAATGTGAAACAAACTCAGGGTCAGAGTAGTGTATCTGATTAAAGTTTGGAAGCCTGTTGTTGCCGAATAAAAGGTTGTTAATGCCTACATAACTTTTCAACAAAAACAATATTGGCCATCAAAATCATGTAGCTGCTAAAACCTTTTTGAAAACCATGCCCCCTGGCCATAGCGTGACTATGACTGCATGCTCCATGGGGCCTAACCCTTAGCACTGGACCATGTGAACTTGTAACAATAAGCCTCCTGGACACTTATAACAAAATACACACCAGGATTGTTATTTTCTGGGAAATGCAGGTACAGTTGTCCCTCGCTATATCGTGGTTCACTTTTTGCGGCTTCACTGTATCGCAGGTTCTTTTAAAAAGTGTATCTATCTGGATCTAATTCTGTATTCGAGTTTCGCATATGTGTCCAGAGATGGAGGTGACCACCGCAGTGTTCGTCTGGCCACTGCTTGGATGATAAAGCATATAAGTATTAATAAAGTGTGGAAGGTTAAAACCTTAAATATATATATAAATAATAAAATTAATATAATGCCGCTACTTCACAGATTTTCACCTATCGCGGGGGTCTCTGGAACGTACCTCCAGCGATAGGTGAGGGATCACTGTATTTACTAAAACCAACATGTCAATAAAGTTGACTAGAAATAAAAGCTATAGGTCAGTTATAATATAACATTCACCATGATGACCATCTAATAAGTAACTAAATCCAAACTCGACTGCTACCATTAGCTGCATATACTATTAATAAGCACATAAATAGAGCTATAGATCAGAATTAGTCCAACAAACATCTAATGAATGCATCACTATAATAATTTTTGCGACTGGAAATTTTGCCAAATCAATTGGCTTATTTAGTTAAAGTGATATTCTCATCTGGTACAGTGATTGCTGGGATATGCCATCACTGTACAATTGCTGGGAGTCTCACTGCGACCCCCCACTAATCCTTAGAATAAACACAGTGCTAAATTAGTGCTGTAGCTCTTTTGAGTATTTCACTGTACAGCGGTGCTACGGCCATCAGCTGTGCAGCTACACTGCAGCACAGCTCCATTCAGGAGAATGGAGACAGCTTGGGGTGCACCACTGTAAAGGGAAAAACCCCAAAAGGGGTCTAGTGCCTTTTTTTTTTAAATTTTTATCATTTTATTTTTTAGATATATTCCCTTACATCACCAGGGACTAGCAAACTTTTTCCTCCAAGCTCATTGACTTCTTGGGAAGTGTTGTGACAGCCTTTTCCCTTCGGGGTCAATTGCAGGGGGGGTAGGAGGTAAGCGGGATCTCTATGATCATTACGGGTATTGGGGGTTTGGGGTTTCCCCTCCACAGATTTATAATACAGATGTTGCATTTTATTGTAACCCGCTATGTTTTACAATGAATCCCCCCCTGCAAGGAGAAATCTCTAAAACAAGCTGTTATAAAAGGTGATGTCACATACAGTGGATACACTGAACCCAAAGGGTTTGGGACGTTGGGGCACAGCAAAGCAGAGCGGGCTGGAACAGGGGCAGCAGAGATTAAAAGATCCGGGAAAGGGCGGGAGAACACAGTTGGCATCTAGGTATAGAGTTGCGGGGTAAACCGCAAAGGTGAAACTAACAAGGGAAAGCAATTTCCCCGCAGAGGACTGCACAGCGGGGAATTTTAACACAATCCCAAAGCAATGGAATCGGCTGAGGAGTTTATATAGCGGGCAACAGGAAACAGAAACAAGATGGCCCCACTAGACAAATCCACATCTGACTGAGGAAAATTTAAGGCAAACACAGTAAACAATTCCAAGGTAGGGCAGGAAATTCCCGACATTACCCCCACCTCAACAGCGCCTCGGGACATACCTGACTCGTCTTTCCGGATTTTTTGATGAAATTGTCTTATCAGTCAAGGACATTGGGTTACTCACTGTTCCTATGAATTCCTTGGGGCCCAAAAACGCCACTTAATGAGGTATTGTAGCTGGTTTCAAAAATTCTCGAGTCCAATTTGCCCAAAAAAACGTTCTTGCCCATAAATTTTCTACGCATCAGGGGAGGAGAAACACATCCGGGAAAGGGGTTTGGGGCACGGCGGGTTTTAACAAACACATGAAAAACGGGGTGGATTTTCATAGAGGGTGGGATTGGCCAAACAGCTACTGGAATTATTCTGTGATTTTTATAGGGCCCGAAAAACTTTTTCCCCATTTTGGTGAAGGGACCAATTTAAAAATTTTGGGGGGGGGTGGAAAGCAACTTTATCTCCCCTTTAAAAGTTGGTGCTGGCTCCCGATGTTATCTCCCTCCTTGAATTTTCTTGACCCCTCTCAGTGTTCCTTTGTATTGAAATTTTTGCTGTAAAGCAAGATTTTTCCCCCGCAGCCGGGGTTATGTGGAACAGGGGGAATTTTTGGGGAAAAATTTTTTGGATATACCCCAAATTTGCAAAGAAAGGAGTCTTTTGGGGGAAGCTTTTTTGGGAATATTAAAAAAAAAGAAAATTGGGCCACAGAAGCAGATCAACCCATCATTTTGTATGAAAAATATGCATCGCGGACTTTTCCAGGGTCGATTTGTGCTTTCATCTGTCCGTTAATTGTGGGGGAAAGCGGTTGATAGTTAATATCAATGTTAATGAAAAAAAAACTCCGCCAAAAATTTTGATTAAACTCACCCCACACCGAGACAATTTCACCGAACACCATGAAGATGAAACACTTTGAACAAAGGTCCAGTTCCTTGAAAGGGGGAGACCGACATGGGGGGTTTTTTGTTAAAAAGGGTTTTTTTCCCCCTAATGGAATTAAAAAGCCTTGATATAAACCCCGGGGCGAGGGGGGACCGGAAATGTTGTAACAAACCCGTTGGTGAAGAACTGGATTTTGCACCCCCACAATGTACAGATTTACATACTTCTTTACATTTTTTAGAAATTTGGCCCCCAAAAGAATTGGAAAAAAATTCCTCGCTTCTAAACCCTTTTTTGTACCAGCAATCTTCAATCTGGGCACCCAATCTTATTTACGGTTTCGGGTATGTAACTGCTCCCGGGCCAATTTTGTTTTTAAGCACCAACTGTACATCACGGGTGGTCGGGATAGAAAAGGTGTCATGTCATAGGCCTCTCTTATCTCTTTAACAAGTTTTTTAAATTAGGGATTACCCCCCAACTTTAACCGGGAACGATGTTTTTAGGCGGAATAGTAGAGGGGAACACTGGAAACATTCTTGATAAGCATCCCCCTTGCCATTACGGATCCGTTACAGTTTACAAATTAATTAAAATTAGAAAAATACTCCAGCGAGCTTGGCGAGGAGATAGACACTTGGCTGATCTAACAATTTCCCGGATTAGGGGTATCAGGAGTACAATTATTTCGTGGGGTCCCTGAAATAAAGTTCCATTTTTTAAAACTGCAACCGATAGCTAACAGTTCTTTATTCCCACATCAAATTTTCTTCTCAGCGGTGAAAAACGTGGGGAAAAACGCACAAATGTAAAAACTCTTGCCCCCCCTTTCTTTGAACAGAAAAGCTCCACACACAGTCAAAGCATTACTTCCCCATGAGGCAATTCGGGGCAGGATGAACTAACACCGGGGCTGTAGTGCAGTGATTTTCAACCTTTTTTGACCGGGGACATTTTTTACACTTAAAAAATCCCGGGGACCCACCAACCAAAGGCAAAAAAAGACACTAAAACATACAAATTAACAAAAGTTAAAAATAATATGGGATTCTAGCCAAGAACCCAACCCTGTAGCCAATGCCCCTCCATTGTACCAGGATGCCCCCCCTGACCAGTGATCCCCCCTTGCAGCCATGATCCCCCCCTTTAGCCAGTGTGCCCCCTTGTACCATGATGCCCCCCCTTGAGCCAGTGGCCCCCATTTAGCCATGTGCTCCCATTGTACCATGGCCCCCTTGACCAGTTGCCCTCTTGTAGCCAGGATGCCCCTTTGTAACCATTTGCCCCCCTGTAGCCAGGGCCCCCTTTGTAGCCATTTGTTCCCCATTGAAACCGTGTGCCCCCCTTTTAGCCAGTCCCCCTCTTGTACCGGGTTGCCCCCTTTACCAGGACCCCCCCTTGTAGCCAGTGTCCCCCCTTTTACCATGGCCCCCCTGTAGCCGGGAAGCCCCCTTTGTCCAGTGTGCCCCTCTCGTACCATGAGCCCCCTTAAGTAATTATAAAAAACAAAAGTTTACTCACCTGGTCCGCGCGTCCCGGCCGGGACTGCTCACAGGGACTGCAGAGGGTGTAACACGGACTCATCACCGCTTCCGCACCAGCTCCCGGGGGTCTCATCGGGGCAGACTCCACCAAAAACCCGCGAAAGGGGGGGCCGGTGAAGCGGCACCCCTTGTGACCTAAAAGGGGAGAAGCGGGACGGGAACATCCGCCGCCCCTCCCTGCAGCTCTGCCTCGCGGCTGTTATAAAACATCCCAGAGCAGGGCCTCCTCCGGGGGGGCAGGGCGGCCGGGGCCCCCCCCGCGGGAGGGGAAGCCCGGCCCCCGGGGCGACCGCACGCCCGCCCCCCCTAAAAAAGGGCCCTGAACAAAACACAGGGGCGCACCATAGTTTTGGGGAACTTTCCCCCGGGCACACCCGCCCCGTTCGCGGCACACTAGTGTGCCCCCACTGGTTAAAACACTGCGTATGAACGGGCCTTTGGGAGAGAAAGATTCTTGTTTTGGGGGCCAAGCAAAACATTCTCTTTTTATCAACTGTGTGTTTGGAAAATTATTTCTGAGAAATTTTTGATGAAGCTCTATAGAAGTTGGCAAAACCCTTGAAACGTTGACATTTTAGGGTTTCTGGGGGTGGCCATCAAATTTTGTTTTTAATCTTGCAAAGAGTCCATTTGTAGACCATAGGTAAAATTATTAACCAAGGAATTTGGGATCTCGCTGATAAATTCACATTTTTCGATCTTAATTAAATTTGGGTTCTCCTTACCGCTCCAAAATAAATTTTCAGTGTCCTCTGTGTTCTTCCTTTTGAGTTGGAAAAAACAATACATCCAGATAAAGACAGGGAATTGACCCAGGAGGTCTCTGAAGATTCTTTACGAGAGTTGAAAATGTCAGGACATTAAAAAGGGCCAAAAGGCATCACGCAATATTCAAAGTGTCCAAACGTGCCCTAAAGGCGGTTTCCATTAATCTCGGATCTGTTTTGGACCAAGTTAAGGCCTCGTAATCTAATTTGGAAAAAATCTTCGATTCGCACTCTCTCCAGAGCTCAGGGATCATGGTAGAGGGTAACGGTTTTTTTATGGTAATTTTGTTAAGTTCCTGTAGTCAAGCAAGGTCTTAAGAACCCCTTCTTCTTAAAAAGAAATGGGAGCCCCCGCTGGGGAAAATGGGGATGAACCCCTTTGGGGAGATTTCCTATGTAGTCCCCTTTAGGGCTTTTTTAATTTTAGACCTCCCAAAGGGGTTATGTTTCAAAAGGTAAGGGGCACCTGAAGCAATCTATGGGGCAATCATAGGTCTGTGGGGGAGCTTGTCTGCATTCTGTTTGCTGCAACTCCCAAATTCCCTGATTCCGAGGCTCTACATTTATTACTTGAGCTGGTTTTTCGGGGCTTTGTCAGAGTGAGCTGAGGGAAGCATCCCTCTGGGGGAACTTATCCCTTTTTTTCCCAGTTGAAAGCTGGTTTTGTGCTTGTAGCCAGGGGAGGGCCCAGGGTGACAGGGAAGTTTTTGGGAAAGATCAATAGGAAAGACAGGACTTCACGTGATGGGATGTCATAATGATCTCAATGGTTCTTCCCCTTGTCCCTGGGCCCCGAGTTTAGGGGGAAACCATCACTGTTTTCCTTACCACGTGAGTTTTTTCTGAAAATTTAAACCCCGTGCTCTAGCAAAAAACAGGGCCATGAAATTCCACTTGCCCCGATCCCACCATAGCGGGTAATACCCATTAATTAACCCGAACTTGTGGGGAAGGGAAATAATGAGAGTCCCCTTTTTTTCTTTCTTAAAAAGGGGCCCCCGAGAATGGAAAAGATAATTGTGTTTTCAATAAAGCGTTTTTTGAACAATTTATTCTTCATCTGAGCGTCGTGTCCATAAGGCTGCCCCCAGTCTCCGTGGGCGGCAGGGCAGTTTATAAGGAAGTGGTCAGACTTCCACAATAGAAGCAAAGACTTTCCCGGAGCGGTGCTCCCTTCTTTCTGACTCTCCCTTTTACTAAGGAATCCACTTGCATAGGCTCAAAACCTGGCTCCTGCGGATCTTCCCCCCTTTGGGGGTTTCCTTTGGAAAGCGGGAGGGGCGGCAGGGGCGCTTTGATCCAAAAATTAGATAGCCCACCTCTCTGTCGTCGTTCAGACAGTCGGTTTATTTTACTGCGCGCGTAGTCCTTCCTAAAAAAAGACAAAATTTTTCTTTCGTCATTCCAGTTTGTGTCGACTGCCCACCTCTTGAACTCCTGGCATACCGGCAAAGGGGCGTTTGCCCCGGCGCAAGGGTAGTATTGCAGCTTCAGCATAGCACCGCATTGGATCTCAAACACTACTCATGGGGGTCGATAAATCCTCCAGGGATTTGCCGGGGGGTCTTGATTTTTTAAATTAAAGGGGTAGCCCAGGCAATGGGTTTGTGCGTCAGCAGCAAAAATACCAGGGCCCTTTATCTTCGTAGGGAAATTGCGCAGGGTTGCGTCGAAGTATGCCTACATTGATGAGGAAACCCCAAATTTGTCGCGTCTCCGCCCAATCTGAAGGTGGCAAATTTGGGCTCATGACACACCGAAGTGGTGGGCCAAGGCTTACTCTCCCGGTGGATATCCGGTCGAAAGCTGCACAGTTTCCGACATCCATCGCTTTTCCCTACACTTTGGGTATTATCCATCTGGCCTTTATAACTCACATTTTTTTTCAAAGCTTTCATCTCAGGGGGCCCTGTTACCATAGCATTTTTAACTTTTTAAGGAGCTTTCCGGACTACCCCCCCAGCGACCCTTTTTGTGGCTTAGTATCCCGCACGTAATTTTGGGAAAAGCTGGAAACCCAATGGCTTGGACGGCTTGGGGACAGCGAAGGCAGATCAGGCTGGAAAAGGACAGCAGAGATTAAACTGGATCCGCAAGTCAGGGAAGCACATTAGCATACTAGGATCAAGTTTGCAGGGTAAAACCCCAAAGGTGAGAACAACAAGGGAAAACAAATTCCACTAGAGACTGCACACAGGAGCTTTAAAACAATACTCAAGCAAAGGGGATTTTGGGTTGAGATTTAAAACGGGAACAGGAAACAGAAACAAATGGCACCCACTAACACATCCCCTCTTGACTGAGGCAAACTTTAAGGGGAAACACAGTAAACAATTTTCCCAAGGATGGCAGGGGATCCTTACAGGGGATCAAACACCTTTGGTTGCACTATTCCTCCTGATTTCCCCATACAAAACCAACCCCAGGGAAAATTGGTTTTTTATTTTTCCCCCCCGGGGGTTTTTTTAACCCCCCTACCTACTGAAAAAGACGTACTGCCCCTATACCCTTTCACGGGGTGTCCTCAGCCGTGGGTCACTGCGGGCACACCCCGTGCCCGTCCCTGCCCTCCCCTCCGGAACGATGGCCCCACGGTCCCATGTGGGCCGCGGGGCACTCGCTTCCCCAAACCAGGGCTTTTTCCTAACCACGCTCCGTCCCCGTGCGGGCCCTGCCGGGTGCCGTGACACATCGCCCCCTAGTGCGCGGCGGCAGTTCTTTTGAGATTTAAAAGGGCCAGCTCGCCTTTAAGTTTATTGCCGGCCGCTGGTCCATTTAAAAGGTTACCGCCCCGGCACTCCGCGGGGTTATTTAGCCCCAGCCTTTTAGAAAACGTTCCGTGTTCCATTTTTAGGTTAATTGCTTTCGCCTTTAACAAAATTTCCGCCTGCCCGACCTTACCGCCTTCCCTAACGTCACCCTTACTTCGTACCACCCACCCTTAGTGCCACACAACAAGTCTCGTCAGTGGAAGCGACCCGTGTTTCTTTTGGTAAAACCGGTTCACTTTGACCCCAGCCCTGGGGTTGGCTTATACATCGCTCCGGTGGTCCAGCGGGTCCCTACCTTCAGCCATTACAGTTAAATCCCCATGGGTCCCCCAAGGGCCCTTTCCCACATTTTCTATCCACCACCATGGTTGCCCACAGTCCAGCAGATCGCGCACAGGCCCAAGTTGGGGCATTGACCGCCCTTGAGCAGCAACTTTTCCCTCAGCAAAATCCCGCTCCGCCTTGGGTTTTGCTACACCTGGTCCCCTTGCCCTTTTGTGGGCCCCCAAACCTGTACTCTGCCTCGGACCACCGGAATGACGCACCCCCTTTGCGCCACCTTTAAAAAAGGGGCATCCACAAGTGAAGGATGCTTTGGGCCCAAGACCTTTTCCCCTCTCTGATCAACCTCCACCTGGCCACCCGCATTTATTACGTTTTTGCCGAGAGACAGGAGGGAAATCTTCCAGGAACGAGACTCATACGTCCTCACCACTGGCTCGCACCCCTGTTTCCGAGGCCGCCACTCCTTTGCTGCAAACCCTTTCCCTGAGAACCCACAGGGGACCGGGCTCCTTGCAGACAGGAGCTGTCTCTCCCGGGGGAAGAAACTGTACTTGCCAGCCCGGGTCCCCTTTTTTCCAAATCGCCCCTACTCCCCAGCGCCGGAAAAAAACTCCGACCTTGCCCCTAGAAGAGCGTCCCTAGGTGCTAATTCTTCCTCTCCACGTTTGACGATGCCGGTACAAGTCACGACTGATGCTGGCCTCTCGTTTCAGGCCTCTGGCTTTCTGGATTCCGGGTTTGCCGGGAACTTTATCCATGCCTCCCTGGTCTCTCGATATCATCTGCCACTGGTCCGGCTGGAAAAACCCTTGGTGATTTCATCCGTCTCTGGGGAACTACTGAGCGACTCCATCCAGTACATCACCAGGCCGGTGTCCCTCCAGGTGGGGGCCCTGCACAAAGAAAAGATCTCCTTCCACGTGCTACCTAGGTCTTCGTCAGCGATCCTCTTTGGGCTTTCTTGGCTGCAACGTCATACGTTGGGGATCGGATTGCCAGAATCTCTGTCTGGTCGCACCCCGCCCGGTGCGTGCCTTTTCTCCGCAGTCATCTCCCAAACCTCTGCCAGGTCTACCAACAGAGTACCAGGACTTACGCTGCCACCCCATCGGCTCTATGACTGTCCGATTGACATTCTTCCCGGGACCAGTCCCCCTCAGGGGAGGGTCTATCCTTTGTCCGTACCAGAGACTCTGGAGATGTTGGCCTATATACAAGAGAACTTGAAGAAGGGCTATATTCGCAAGTCCTCCTCCCCAGCAGGAGCCGGTTTCTTCTTTGTTGAGAAAAAGGATGGTTCTCTACGCCCCTGCATCGATTACCGAGGCCTTAATTAAATCACAGTGAAGAACCGTTATCCGTTACCTCTAATTTCGGAACTCTTTGACCCTCTCCGGGGAGCCAAGTTCTTTTCTAAATTAGATCTGCGAGGAGCATATAACCTCATTAGAATTTGAGAGGGCGATGAATGGAAGATGGCCTTTAACACGCGTGACGGGCACTTTGAATGCTTGGTGAGGCCTTTTGGGCTATGTAATGCCCCAGCCGTCTTTCAGGAATTCGTCAATGACATCTTTAGAGACCTCCTTTACTCCTGTGTCATCGTCTACTTGGCGACACATCTTGATTTTTTTTCTCCTGATCCTCAAACCCATCGGTTGCAGGTACGCCAGGTACTGAGTCGTCTCCGCAGCAACCGGCTATACGCCAAGTTGGAGAAATGCCTTTTTCACCGGAGGAGCCTTCCATTCCTGGGTTATATTGTCTCGGATAAGGGTCTTCAGATGGATCCAGTGAAGTTATCGGCCGTTTTGCAGTGGCCTCGACCTACTGGATATCGGGCCATACAGCGCTTCTTGGGGTTCGCTAATTACTATCGGCAATTTATTCCTCATTTTTCTACATTGGTGACACCGATCGTGACCCTCACTAAGAAGAACGCCAACCCGAAACTCTGGTCACAAGCGGCCAAAAAGGCATTTTTGGAGCTCAAGTCGGCTTTTGCCTCTGCACCCATCCTGTCTCGCTCGGACCCAGAGAAACCTTTCGCTTTGGAGGTGGACACCTTCTCCGTGGGGGCTGGGGCGGTGCTCATGCAAAAAGGGGCCAAGGGCAGAACTCTCACGTGCGGATTCTTCTCCAAGACCTTCTCTCTGTTGGAGAGGAATTACGCCATCGGGGACCGGGAGTTATTATTAACCATTAAGCTAGTCCTGGAGGAATGGCGCCACCTCCTGAAAGGGGCTCATCATCCAATTGATGTCTACACTGAACATAAGAACCTCCTGTACCTCCAGTCGGCCCAACGTTTAAATCCTCGTCAGGCCAGGTGGTTGCTGTTCTTTTCACGTTTTGACTTCCGGATTCACTTCTGCCCAGCAGAAAAAAACATCAAGGCTGACTCCCTCTCCCCCGCCTCCGATACCATAGGAGAAGACCCCGGCCCTCAGCATATTATACCCCCAGAACGTTTGGTTCATATTGCTCCGGTCGACCTCTAACGGATTCCTCCGGGGAAGACTTACGTGCGTCCGGCTCTCCAGAGGAGGATTCTAAAATGGGGACATTGTTCCCTGGTGGCCGGGCACCCTGGCACTCGAAAAACTTATCTGCTGATCTCCCCCTTCTACTGGTGGCCGACGCTTGCAAGGGACACAAGGGAGTTTGTGGAAGCCTGTATCACCTGTGCCCGGGATAAGACGCCCCGTCGCAGCCCATCTGGTCTTCTGCACCCCTTGCCCACACCGGAATCTCCATGGTCCCAGGTGTCTATGGATTTTATCACCGACCTTCCTCCATCCTCCAGAAATACTGTTATTTGGGTGGTCGCAGACCGTTTTTCCAAGATGGCACACTTTGTCCCGTTGCCAGGTCTGCCCTCCTCTCCTCGGCTCGCCGCTCTCTTCTTCGAGCACATCTTCAGGCTACACGGCCTTCCACGTCACATCGTCTCAGACCACGGGGTCCAGTTCGTCAGCAGGTTCTGGCGAGCCCTCTGCACCCAGTTACAATTAAAATTGGACTTTTCCTCGGCTTACCACCTTGGCACGTATCTCCGCCACTTCGTCTCGGCCCGTCAAGACAACTGGTCTGGTCTGTTGCCCTGGGCTGAGTTCTCATATAACTCCCTGGACTCTGAATCTACGGGCTCTTCACCCTTCTACATTGTCTATGGACTGCATCCCCGCCCACCCCTCCCTCTTCCTTCTGTCTCTGATGTTACTGCGGTGGACACCCTGGTCCGGTACATGACTGCCATTTGGGAGCAGACTCGCCAATCTCTTCTACAAGCTACCGTCCGCATGAAGTCCCAGGCGGACAAGAAGAGGAGACCGGCCCCAACTTTTGCTTCAGGAGATAAGGTGTGGCTGTCGGCCAAGTACGTCCGGCTCAAGATACCAAGCTATAAACTAGGCCACGGTTCCTAGGGCTATTTTAGGTGTTACAGCGGATCAATCCGGTGGCCTATAAACTCCGGCTCCTCCTACCTCCTATCCATGCGTATCCCGAATTCTTTCCATGTCTCCCTGCTGAAGCCTGTGGTGCTCAATCTCTTCTCTCGGAAAGTCGCCTCCTCCCCCCTTAAGCGGAGGCCTCCAACGTGTTCACAGTGAAAGAGATTCTGGCTATGAAGTCTATCATTGACTGGGAAGGATTCGGGCCGGAGGAGAGATCCTGGGAGCCGGAGGATAACATCTTGGATCGTGACCTTCTGAAGAAATTTCTTTTTTCAAGAAAGAGGGGGAGGCCTAAGAGAGGGGTACTGTCACGGGTGGTCCCGCAGCCGTGGGTCGGGCTGCAGGCACACCCGTATCCCGTCTGTGCCCCCCGCTCCGGGAACAAGTGGCGCCGCTGTCCGCATGACGAGCCTTGGGCGCACTCGCTTCCCCGAGAGCCAGGACTTACCTAACCACGCTCCTGTCCCCATGCGGCGCTCTGTCTCAGTTCTTTGAGATTTAAAGGGCCAGCGCGCCAGTAATTGGTTTATTGCCGCCCGCTGGTCCTATATAAGGTTACCGCCCCGGCACTTTCGCGCCGGATCTATTGTGTGCCTAGCCTTTAGAGAAAGCATTCCGAAGTGTGTCCTATTGTCTACTGTGTTCTGACCCTTTTGCTACATCTCTTGACCACGAACCTTTGCCGTCTGCCCTGACCTTACCGCCTGTCCCTGACTACGTCTACGCCTTATGATTCTGTACCACGGTCACCCTTGGCTGCCACCGCAAGCAAGTCTCATCAGTGGAAGCGACCTGGTAGTTTCCCGCCGCAGCAAGTCCATCCCGCCTTGCGGCGGGCTCTGGTGAAAACCGGGTTCTACTTAGACTCCGCTCCCTGGTGTTGGCTTATACCATCGCTCGCGGTGGTCCAGCGGATCCACTACCTGCTCAGCCGTTACACTCCTTTATTTTTACCTCTCTTTCTCTAATTTTTTGAGTCTTCTGAGGATGTATATGCAGTTCAAAAAGAACTCCAGGCCTGCGGGTGTTACCCTTATTCCCCTGTGGGTCAGTTCGAGCCTGCATATGCACATTCATCCAACCATGAATGTGTTTTCAATGGAAAGAGTAGAGAAAGCTGTTACCAGACACCTTATCTGTACAAAAAACATAAAGATTTGGAGCCACATGTATAAAAACTATCTAGGTCTAAAATTCACTTTGTTCCCCATAGTAACCAATCAGAGCGCCCCTCTCATTTTTCCAGAGCACAATATGAAATGAAAGGGGTGTTCTGATTGGTTGCTATGGGCAACAAAGAGAGTTTTAGACCTAGACAATTTTCATACATGTGGCCCTTAGTGTTAAAATCCAACACGATGATAGTGGGGGAAGAGTTTAAAGATCTCCATACTAGACATTTGGCCTTTCCAGCTGAAATAGTTTGGCTATTATCTAAAGTTTATGGGGGCCTTATAGGGGTTCTCAGGTTCTTTTTATTGTAATATAAGATATTGCTGCTTCAATAAGATAAAAAATGGATTCTTACCACCATTACAGGCCTGCCGCTATCAGTGGTGTCTCCTTGGTCTTCTGCTTACATGCAGCTGCTGTGGCCGATTTGTGAGTCTCTTCTCGATCCTCTACAATCAGGTTTCTGCACCTTACACTCAACAGAAACTGCTCTAGCTAAAGTCTCAATTGATCTCCTCACAGCTAAATCTCGTTGTTGCTTCTTCTGGATATCTCAGCAATGTTTGACACTGTTAATCACCAACTTCCCCTCAGCATGTTAAGCGCCATTGGCCTGTAGGAGAATGCTCTCTCTTGGTTCTCTTCCTACCTCTGACCGCCCCTTCAGTGTCTCATTTGCAGGTTCTTCTTTTCCTCTCCCTCTTGTTGTTGGGGTTCCTCAGGGATCAGTCCTTGGTCCTTTCCTCTTTTCACTACACAGCTCCCATTGGACAAACCCTCAGCAGATTTGGCTTTCAGTACCAGCTCTACGCTGACGACACTCAACTATACACCTCTTCCCATAACATCACCCCCAACCTGCTACAAAACACCATTGACTGCCTGTCCGCTATCTCTGACATCAGGTCCTCCCTCTTTCTTAAACTAAACCGCACTAAAACTGAACTTCTTGTCTTTCTGCCATCTACAAACTGACCCCGCTCAGATGTGTGGCACCACCATAACCCCTAGGCAGCAGGCCCTCTGTCTTGGGGTTAAACTAGATTCTGATCTGTCCTCCACCACATATATCCAATCCCTTGCCCGTTCTTGTCACCTGCACCTCAAGATCATCTCCAGAATCTGTCCTTCTCTCACTGTGGAAACAACTCAAACTCTCATTATTGCACTTATTCTTTCTTGTCTTTACTTCTGTAACTCCTTGCTTGTTGGTCTCAATCTCTGCAAACTCTCCCCTCTCCAATCTGTCCCGAATGCAGCAGGCAGGCTCATCTTTCTTTCCAGCCGCTATACTGATGCTCCTACCCTGCGTCAGTCACTGCACTGGTTGCCCATTCAATATAGAATAGAACATAAACTCATCACTTTAACCCATAAAGCTCCCCACAGAGCTGCACCCCCCTACATCTCCTCTCTCATTTCTGTCTACCACCCTAGCCAGTCTCTCCACTCTGCTGATGATATCAGATTACATGCCTCAATCAACCAAACCTCCCATGCCCATCTCCAAGATTTCACACATGCTGCACCAATTCTCTGGAACATGCCAACCCTTTTTATCAGACACACTCATAACCTTCATAGTTTTAAGTGTGCCCTGAGAAAACATCTTCTTAGGCAGGCCTATCAAGGTCCCTAATTGCTAGCCCCCCACTTTTTATCACACACATTTCTGTCATACCCTACACTTGGGCACTCATAGGCACTTATCTGTATATAGATGTAGGGTCTGGGTGGCAGGTTCATTCACTTTTAATGTAAACCATCCCTTATTTATGTAAAAAAACTGATCTGTAAGTAGCTTTTTACTGTGTAATGTTTGTCTTCTTGTCTGTACTTATAACCTCTAAATTATAAAGTGCTGCGGAATATGTTGGCGCTATATAAATAAAGATTATTATTAACGTGGGGTTATGGTTATGGCTTGGGCAAATGTAAAAAAAAAAACTAAAAAAATTGGTTTGGGACGTCCTGAACTTGTTCAGTTGAACCAGGTTAGAACTGAACATGGACAAATTGCACAATACTATTCTAAATATTCTTTCATTTTACATATAATCAAGTAAAGTACAGTCAAACATTCCACCACTTTATTCTCTATACTGTTCTATGATGTTTCCAGAAACCTTTCCTGGTTTTCTTCCTGCACTGGGCTGGGTTCCGCTCTGGTCTAGAAAAGCTCAATATAATGAGTCATCAGTAGAACGTGGACTGTCACAATGCCAGGCTGGCTGGTCCTATTCCTCTTATAAAATCATTGCCGTCCCTGTGGAATAAACGATCAATGTTAGAGTGGCATTCAGGAATCCTGCCAGCCTCATAGTCCTCCATTTCACTCCACCATGTATTTATTTTTAAAGATTTCAAATCCAGTTGATATATTTGTTATACGGTCACATTCTTACAGGGCTAAAAAAATCTTGTCTAGACAGGATTCCTTTCAGCTGTTTCTGAGTTTTCTAATGTGTTTAGCTTAACGTGTATCATTTAAAAAAAAAAAAAAAAGACTTTAAATGTCATAAAAACCTGTCAGAACTTTTGATTAGTGGGATGCAGGTGGTGTGTCCTTTTTGTTCCTAATGAATAACATCTTCACCTCTCCTGAGACACGCAGTTTTAGGGAGGAAACACAGCACGGTTTTCTTTATGTTGCAGATATCCAGTGGGTAACGGGATGGCAGTATATGCTTTTTGTGTTGGACATAAAAGCATGGTAGAAGTCAACAACATTTGTTCCGTTAAGGTCTATGAGCTGGCCGTGGCTATTTCACGGTATCTGTTGGGGGTACCTTTTTTCTTGATCCCTCGATGGATACTTGCAATGTAAGGAAAAATGAGGTGTGGACTCACCCTTAGCCAAGTAAGGCTATCCTACTTTATATAGTTCACAATTGTCCTTGAAGCTGAAGGGGCACAACGCTCAACCAGGTGCTTATACCCATTAATATATTCATAGTGTAAAGATAATTACTAAGCAGAATGACAAAAAAAAAAACAACAAAATAAAGTTTTCTATCTTCTAGTCCTATTTCTTATACTTTCATCTAAGATAATTATCTCTTGTATTGTAAAACTAAATTTTAAAGTGAACTTCTGATTGATCCCACATACCAATTCATTTATAAAGATACTTACTTATTTATTTTCGTAATTTGGACCTTTATTAAAAAGCCTTAAAGGGGTTTTCTCGCTACAAAGATCATATCTCACATTATGGGGACAGTAAAAATAAGCACTTTTGTAATTGGTTTGCATTACCTAAGTCACTTAGTATAGTAGATATGAGCTTTTCTGTGCATCAATAGCTATTTTTGCAGCTACTAGTCGGGACACGCCCCCTTTTCTGTGATTGGCTGGCTGACATTTCTTTCAGCCTGTTGGAACATGCCCTCGGTCGGCACACGCCCCTGACACACCCCCTGTGCTGTGATTGGCTGATTGACATTTCATTCAGCCTGTTGTGATACGCTCCCAGACAGGAAACGCCCCAGACATGCCCCCTGTGCTGTGATTGGCTGCCTGCAGTTTCTGTGTTTACTCCCCTTTGAGCTGTGGAAACCGATAGTGAAACCAACTATCTGAGAGGGCTTCTGGCTCTATACTCATCTCCCAACTCTAAGGTGAACGATTTGGGTAATTACTAACTCATACATCCCCTCATATAACTCGGTCTTACAGCCTGTGCTCCCTCGATATAACACAGTCTTATATCTTGTTCTCCCTCCATATAACACAGGCACACAGTCACCTACCGTCTAACAGGAGCAGGGGGGGGGGGCAGTGTGCATTCCTCACATGTGTTTCATCAGTTCAGGCTGTGTGTATAACTTTTTATAGCACAGCAAGGAGCTTGAGGAGCCTGAAGATGAAGGCGCTGCAGACCCATGAGAATACTGCAGCAGGCTGCAGAGTTATGCTCTCCAGACAACCTTCACCTTTCACTGCTACCACAGAATGATGATGTCACAGCTCTTCAGTGAGGAGAGACACGCCTCCTGACAGGAGAGACATGCCTGCTAAGAGGAGAGACTCGCCCCTGGATTTGAAATTGAATCTGATCGAATCAGCTCGTGTACAAACGGTTCAAACGATAAAACCCCTTTAAAAGGGAACTCCAGTTTCTTGACCTGAAGTTTTATCTTGTATCACATTTACATGGTAGGAAAGAATTTGAAGCAAAAATTGTATTAACCTCTGCACTGCTGCAGTGTAGATTTGGTGGACAGATGCTAGTAAATGCCATCGCAGTCTCTGCTGCCTGATCTACAAACAAGACTGTATTGATGAGTATTGTTAATAATACAGGTGTAACTTGAAGCTCCTTAGCCTTAATGCAAATTCTGTAACAGTAACTACCAGGCACCTTTCATAACACTGGTGTCTTCTTATATGATAAAGGGCCTTAAGTCCCTCCATACTCTCTGCCTGAGCCCCACAGCTTCCTCTGCACCACCTATCATTACGTCTGTGGATGCTATTCTGTTGCTGTGGTCAAATAGCACAATACCCTCCTTTCCATTACCATCTTACATAAGAAATACCCCTTTTCCGCCCTGTCAAATATTGCTTATTGATTAGGTAAAGAGGACCTTTGACTGCTCATGATAGGTCTGTTTTAGCAAATACTTCTCTTCCCCAAAATAACAATTCTGGAGCATCTTCTCTTATAACACTGTGCTGATCCTATGTTATTCCCTCTAGATGTATATTTCTGAATCAGTCAGATAGGTTGTCACGGTCCATGCCACGGCACCCTTTGTGGACCGCGGGTATGGCCGTGTGCCTGCTTCTGTTCCATCTCTATTCACATCGCTGCTGTGGACTGCGGCCGTGTCTGTGTTGTCTGTTTGTGTACCTGTTGCTATGTCCCTTGTTATTACTGTGCTCACCTGTCCTCGCTCCTGCTCCAATCCGTGTTTCTGCCTGTGTCCTGCGCGCGCCCGCCCACTGATTTGGATTTAAAGGGATAGTTTCCCAATTACCTATCCAATGACCTACAATCTCCTGGGACATAAAGAACTTCTTACCTCTGTTCCTGGTCAGTTCATGAATATCCATCTGAGCTCCTAATCCCTGCTGCTGGTTGCTTCTGTTCCTGAGTTACCTGCATATATATTACTGCTGTTCCTGCCGCTGCACCAGCTTGCTGTTATTTCTGCTGTATCCTGCCATTTTGCCTGTCAGCTACTTGCCTAAGAACTAGCTTTGAATCTACGTTTAACCCTGCTGTGTCCACGATGCTGTTCCCACTACCAGTCTTGGTTAACCTACGTCTACTGCTGTTATCCTGCCTTTGTACCTGTCTGCTATCTTGCCTAGAACTCTGTCATCTGCCTATAGCTACAGTGGCCTGGATCCATCATCTCTGCCAGCAACCGGTGTCCTTGACCTGCACTTCGCCTGTCACTGCAGAGGTAGGTGGGAGTTCCCCGCAGCAAAGTCTGCCCGGCCTTGCGGCGGGCTCAGTTGAATACCATGGACTCTTAGACTCTGCTCCCTGGCATGGTCTACGCATATACCACCTTTGCCCATGGTGATCACAGAGGTTCCACACCAAACACCCAGCATACAGACACCGCTGGTCCTTACATGGGTGTTACCATTTCAGCTTTCAAAGAAGTGTATCCCTGGCCACGCTGACTGTCAGCACTGATTGGACAATGTCAGACTGTGGAACACACCCACAACTGGTAACACCCAGCTGAAAGACCTGAAATTAATTTCTATAGGGAATAACAGGGGAACCACACATCAGAGATTTGAAAAAAGATGCTCTAGAATGGTTATTTCACAGAGAAAACTAGTATTTGCTAAGACAGACGTATCAAAAATGGCCACAAGTCCTTTAGAATTTCAATGTACACCAGCTCCAACAAAAAGTCTAACTTCTGGCCATGCTCCAGTAGAAGTAGAACAGGCTTGAGTTGAAAGCATCTAAGATGAGCTTAGATAAATTTGTAACAAAAGAAGCAGTCACGTTATACACCTCAACTGTATCTCGTAACAAACAGAAAGGATATCTGCTAACATGTCCTACTTCTTCACAAAAAGAGATCCTGTTTCACATTATGCTGTGATGAAGGAGGTCCAGATGATGTTTCTTCACTGTGATGCAGAGGAAGGAACAGCGTCAGATAGGTGATACAGTCAAAAAGACAATAGGCAACAGAGAAGCTGCATTCTAGCACAAATAGGATTAGGATGTGCTTGGGTCCTTGTGTAAATATACAGTGCTTTAATTGACTAAGACAGTAAAAAATTTTCATTTATTGTTCTTAAAAAAATGAACTGTGCATGAGCTGTCGTCTTGTGCAACGGCTATAGAACTACCATCCAGCCCTTCCAAAATGTATCTTCATCTTCTAGATGTTTAACAGATGCTGGGTGACAAACATTGATGTCTTTACAGTACCAGGGGACAGAGTGAGCTTTCTACACACTGTAAGCGGCATACTAACACCCCACAATGGTTCGTTTTTTTGCCAACTTTATGTTACACAATTGCTTAAGATTTATGACTTAAAAATGATGTGTCCATCAAAAAAGAAGCTTGTAGATTCACCAGTTCTCCAAACTCATCCAAAGTCATGCACAATTGTGCAATCATTTCCATTGAGAGATGGGTCTGGCAGCACTTATCAAGTTGCTGCCAGATAAAGCACCTAACAGGCTTAAAAAGGTAGTCCAGTTCTTTTTTTAATTAATTATGCTCATTATGGTCTACACTGTATCTACAGACTTTATCAAAGTGTTATGTTAGTGTATGTGTGTTTTTTACATTTCTTTTTAGTATTGCATATATGTTTGTAAGTGATGCTAGGATTTTGCTAGGAACATAAGTCCTTGCTACTGCATACACTATAACAGCACCAGCTGGCCTGTTGACTTGCACACGTGCGCTCTGTCAGGAGGCTGTAGTGTAGCTGTCTACCGCCCTCCCCAAACTCAGCGTCACACTACTTTGTATTAGAGTGGCACTATGTTCGGGGAGGGCTGCGGACAACTACAGTATAAATGCTGTGGATCGCCTGCTCAGTAATACAAATGCCCAATAGATAATTATCTGCCGGGCATGCATGCTATTCAGCAAGAAAGTCGGCACTTCCTCATTGTAGCCGCATGCAGCCCTGAAATTTAAAAGATCTCAATTATTCAGTACCAAGTATGAGTGCCACGAGTAGAAATACACAGACTTTCACATCTTGGCATGCTATCAACAAGGTATTTAATGGTTGTCTGAGGAATGTTAAGCCACGCTGAATGCACTTGAGCATGTGAATCATCAAGAATGGCTGCTGGCCGTTCCCTTTTCAATTGTCGAAACAATGATGGCCCAGATGACCTCAATGGGAGACAAGTCCAGAGATGTTTCAGACCATGGCAGCATGTTTAGGCCATGCAAGCTGCTTACAGTAGCATGAACAACATGCTGCATGACATCCTGTTGATAAACAGGTCCTGAGACACTTTGAAGAAATGTTTGTACCATTGGTACCAAGACCAAAATCAATGTAATGCTGAGCAGTCAGTGTATCTGTAATTAAGACTAGAAGGCTCCAGCTATGGCACATTATGCCACCTCACAACAAAATACTTGGAGTAGGACCGGTGTGATGTTCCCTTTAGAAGGCTACTTCATGGTATTGCCAATGTGGTCTCCAGATCAATGAGTCAGAGACAAAAGTGGAACTCTTTGCTGAAGAGTGATCCATCCATGCAGACATTTGCATCCGCACACCTCTTACTGTCATTCTAGTTTGATGTTGTTCTCCCAACTACCAGGACACACAATGTTGAATAATGCTGACATCTTGACCTAGGTGTGTATCGATCTGTCGGCTTGATAATCCAAGTCCTTTCAGTTTTAGAAATGTGTCCCTCTCAGTTTTCTACAAGTGGTGATAACTGGCACATCGACAGACAGGAGGCATCGTACAAGCTGCCCACAACCTTTTATTTGATTTTTGAGGGTTTATGCGGTTAAAAGATGTTGCTTCCAATCTGAATCTTATGTGGCAAGTGCTTAGAAATGTAATCATTTACCTCCTCGATTTGCATAACCTTACAACTTGTCTTTTTGTAGTGTTCCAATTTCAATGTTGAACAGTGTATAACTTGGCTTTTTATAAATATCCTCTAATGCTACAATTCAAACCATGTCATCTCCATTTACAATGCTAGAAGGGTTTTTTGCTGCACAGCTTAAAAAACTAGGACTCAAACAAAAGGCCATATTATGGCTCTATTTGGCCTTCATTTTTCTTTATATGCCATCAAACTTTATCCAGAAGTATATGAAGGTTTGTCTTTTCCTCAAACATGGTGAAGAAAAATAATTGGAGCATGCTCGCTCGGAAGTTGTATGTATTTAAATTTTGCTTTTAGTGAAAATTATCTGGGCACTCAACAAAGGCAGCTCTGCACAATGGAGCAGCATAATCTACAGTACATGCACTGGCATTTAGGCTATGCACACACAGTTCTGCTCAAATTTTTAAGTTCTCCCCAGAATTCAAACTATAAATCTATATTAAATATTGTATAACTTAAGAAACCTTTATTTTATTGTGTTATATGATTTCTTATTACTATTTATACACAATGCTACAATTTGGCTGGGTTACTTACCATTAGCAATGGTTTCTTACTATGTCAGAGATGCTCGCATTTCCACATCATCTGCATTCTTGAAAGCAGAAAACAAGTGGAACCAAACGGAAGAACAAACTTTGTGAAAATCATGTACACAGTTGCTCATATTTGTAGGTAGAGCAGACCTGTAAGATGTTGTAAAGCATAACACAAGACCACACACAGGATTTAAAACAGTTAAACTATGTAATTCTTAAATCAATTGTACATGAGACAACCAAATAAGAATGTCACAAGGAAATCTTACTTGTATGGTCATAAGGACACCATAGTGAAGAAGTTCTATAACTAACGTAATAGGATTAAATTTCCACTGGTCAGCAACTAAAGCGAGAACATTAGTCTTCAAACATTAAGAGGCTTCAGAGGAGACTCATCACTGTCAAGGATTTACAATAACTAAAGAGCTCAACATTAAACATAAATGAATGGATCTACAGATCCGTCCCTTTTACTACTGTGGTCCTGAAGCACATTGTGCTATTTCAAATCTCTAAATCTGCTCCATATGGATCCATTATACAAACACATTATACATATAATGGGGCATAAAAACATCAAGAGTGCTCTTTTAAAAAATATGTAGACAGCCTGGTGTTTTAGTGTTTGTTAGAGTTAGCCTTTGTATGTATGTGCATGTGTGTATATATAATATATATGTATATAGAGAGAGGTAGGGGTGTGTGTGTATTTAGGTAGATATATATATATATATATATTTTTTTTTTCCACATACATATTTGCATGCATATGTCTGTATATATATATATATGTGTGCGTGTGTTTTGTGTTTATATTTTATTTCTAAACATTATATTTACATGCATATATGCTATATATTAAAATAATATATATATACACACATATGCATGCAAATATATATGGGGAATTTTATTAAAATATATATATTATATATATAAAAATTTATATAATATATATATTATTTTTTAAAACAATATACACATAACACACATACATATACCTAAATACATACACCCTTACCTCTCTCTATATACATATATACTATATGTACACACATGCACATACATACAAAGGCTAACTGTAACAAACACTAAAACACCAGGCTGTCTACATATTTTTTAAAAGAGCACTCTTGGTATTTTTTATGCCTGGAGAAAGCTTAAAGGAGAGAGTACATGAGAGAAGGGATCTGTCTTTGGTGGGTCATACTGCATCCTTGGGGCTCTGGATTAACATCTAACACAGTTGATTAGCCCCAGGGTATTCCTGTAATGTAATGTCCAGTATAAGCAAGGGAAATATGCTTCGAAATACAATATTTTTTGCTATATTGCTGAAGTCAGTATTAGAACCCTGACAGAAATCTGAGGGTTTGCATTGTAAGTCATTAGGATCATTCATTACTACACTATTGACCATGATGTTAGTGTGAATAGAAGATTAGCTTTTCTATAAAAGACTAACATCTTCAACACAAGTTTTAAAAGAACGATTCATGAAAAACTTGATTCTTAGAGGTATACTGATTGCAGGGCATGAGGGGGCAAAGACAGAAGTCAAGCGCAAGACACCCTTTCAAGCGCATTGTATCGGGTTTTCTTGGAGTAATCCTAAAATGCTGGTTCTGAAATCACTAAAATCTGATTATGTTAAATCAGAAACTGGATAATAAACTGCTCTGAACACCTGCCTGCATTCCCATGCTCACAGCGTAGCGTCTTTTTATTAACAGAACAAGTTGGATCAGGCAGTTAAACAACCACTATCAACTGTTACTAAATGTGTTTCTGGAAGAAATATCACATAATGTTTTCATTTTAAGAAGAAATACTTTTAAGCAGCTGCCTTAGGGTATGTCTGCAAGCCATGATTTTTCAGTCGGATTTTGACGGATTTCGGCTTTGGAAACCATCAAAATCCAGATGTAAAGCCATCCCCATAGACCTCAATAGAAAATCTAAGCCAAAGTCTGAGATTTTCTAAGGTCAGATTTCAAAACTGACGTTTTTAGCAATTTCAATAATCGGCCGTTTTCCTAGTGAAAATTTACTATTGAAGTCATTGGGATGGCGAAAAACTGACACACTTATATACACTATGTAGATTAAGGTGACCGGTAGGGGTATATCTGATATATCTAAAGAAATATCTATTGGTACAGTATCTCACAAAAGTGAGTACATCCCTCACATTTTTGTAAATATTGTTTTATACTTTTCATGGGTCAACACTGAAGATATGAAACTTTGATACAATGTAAAGTAGTCAATGTACAGCTTGTTTAACCCCTAACTGAAAATAGACAAATTGTGCCCAAAGTGTCAATCTCTTGTGTGGCCACCATTATTAACTCTCTTGGGCATGGAGTTCACTAGAGCTTCACAGGTTGCAGCCAGTGGAATCCTCTTCCACTCCTCCATGATGACATCACAGAGCTGGTGGATATTTGAGGTCTTGCGCTTTTCAACATTCCATCTGAGGATGCCGCACCGAAAACCTAAATGGGGTTTTAGGTCTGGAAAGAATGGTTGGCCAGTCTAGCACCTTTACCCTCATTTTCTTTAGCAAGGCAGTGGTCGTCTTGGGAGTATGTTTAGGGCCGTTATTATGTTGGAATACTGCCTTGCAGCCCAGGTGGGGATCATGCTCTGCTTCAGTATGTCACAGTACATGATGGTATTCATGGTTCTCTCAATGAACTATAGCTCTCCACAGCCGGCAACACTCATGCAGCCCCAAACCATTACACTTCCACCACCATGCTTGACTGCAGACAAGACACACTTGTCTTTGTACTTCTCACCAGGTTGCCCCCATACACTCTTGACACCATCTGAACCAAATAAGTTTCTCCTGGTCTCATCAGACCACAGGACACAGTTCCAGTAATCCATGTCCTTAGCTTGCACACAGTTTGCTGAAGAAAAGCAGACTTTCTTGTGCATTATGTTTTTATTCTGGGATGACAGCCATGCAGACCAATTTGATGCAGTGTGCAGCGTATGGTCTAAGCACGGACATGCTGACCTCCCCAACCCTTTTAACCTCTGCAGTAATGCTGGCAGCACTCATATGTGCGCTCAACTTCTTTGGTCGACCATGATGAGGCATGTTCTGAGTTGAACCTATCTTTTTAAACCACTGTATGGCCACCATTCTCCAGCTCAGTTTCAGGGTGCCGGCAATCTTCTTATAACCTAAGCCATCTTTACGTAGCACAACAATTCTTTGCCATGAGGTGCCATTTTGAACTTCCAGTGACCAGTATGAGAGAGTGTGAGAACGAGAACACCAAATTCAACACACCTGATCCCCATTCACACCAGAGACTTTGTAACACTAACAAGTCACAAGACGCCGTTGAGGGGAATGGAAAAATTGGCACAATTTTTCCATTTTCATTTACGAGCGTACTCACTTTTGTTGCAGGGGTTTATACATTGATGGCTATGTGTCAAGTTATTTTGAGGGCACACCAACTTTATACTGTTATAAAAGTCGTACACTGATTACTTTGCATTGTATCAGTGTCATATCTTCAGTGTTGTCACATGAAAAGATACAATATTTACAAAAATATGAGGGGGTGTACTCATTTATTTGTAATAATGTATATCTATAGAAATATATAAATATCTATCTAATAATTTTATATCCATCTAACAACTATGTAGATAAGTCTCTACACTATCTGACAAAAAAAAATAAAAAATGAAAAATCGAATCTTAAAGCCATGTCTACACAGCCCTGGTTTTTGGTCAGATTTTTTTTTTTTGCAAGTCTTTGAGCCATCATTTGGGCCCCCGGAGATTAATCTCTGGGTGTTTGTCCATCCAGTCTTGGGCATCCACCAGGTTGTCAAAAAAAGTGGGTCTTATCCCCCACTTGTACACAAAGTCTGGCGGAGTACAACATAGCGTACTACCGTCCCAGTTCATGGAGTTTAGCCTTAGCTGAGGTGAATTGCGCTCTCTTTCACTGGATCTCCAAGGAAAAATCAAGGTACACTTGGATTTGTACGTTCTCGTATGGGATTGGGCCTTTTTCGCGTAGAAGACGTAGCAAAGTGTCACAGTCCCGATAATTTAGGAACTTTGCAATGAAGGTTCGTGGAGAAGCGCCAGGAGGCGGCGGCTTTCGCAGAATACGGTGGGCACATTCAATTGCAAACTGTAACGCAGGAGTGGATTCGCTGGGCCAACGCATGCGATGATAGCTAAGCCACGCCAGGGAACGGAGTCTAAGTAGCCCCCCGGTTTTCACCAGAGCCCGCCGCAAAGCGGGATGGACTTGCTGCGGCGAGAGGCTAAAACCCGGTCGTTACCCTGACGTGACTTGCTTGCGATGGCGGCCGGGGTACAGCGTGGTACACAGACGTAATCCAGTGGCGTTGTCGGGGACAGGCAGAAGGTCAGGGCAGGCGGCAGAGGTTCGTGGTCAGAGACAGGCAGAAGGTCAGGGCAGGCGGCAAACAGGCAAGGTCAGGAAACATAAGCAGGCGGACTGGTACATGGGTAATCAGGACAGAACTTCAATACACTGTAAACGCACGGTAAGCACACCAACGGACTGGCAGGAAGTGCTGGGGGCGTATAGCTTAAAGGGGTTTTGCCACGATCTCATCTCATACCTCCCCGCATCCAGCTCTTCAACCTGTGTCAGAAGGGGGCGTGTGTGATTTGTTTGAATTACATATCATGTGACCCAGTAGGCTTATATCACCAGGCCTTTCCTCTCTCTAGTCACAAAAAGGTCTGTTTATGTATAAAGCTGTGAGTAGCTCAGAGGTAAAGTTTTTTTTGTGGATTTTATTTCTCTTTATCAATGCACAGACCTGATTGAGGTTTCTTTTTTTATTTATTTGCACTGTTTGACTAATTACTAAGGAGAACAGAGTACAGGAGTAGAGTGACAGCACCTGGGGTTTGAACACTCAGTAGCTGCCTGAGAGGAGAGGTGATGTCTGAGCATGTGCGACCGGAATGAGGAGCTCTCGTCCCTGGTTGTATCCCCTGGAGAAAGAGCTGTAAACAATGCATCACTAAAGGAGCAGCTAAAACAAAAACGTGCAGAATTTTTTATTAATGATGAATTGTGAAAATGTTTATTATTTAGTTTGCAAGTTTCCCACGACAATTTTACTTCGTGGCAAAACCCCTTTAAATAGAACCAGCGCCCGACAATTGACCAATTATCGGGACGCTGGCCCTTTAAATCTAGAGAAGCCGGCGCGCGCCTTAAGCAATGGGCACGCTCGCGACGGCCGGGACAGGCGGGTACAATGTTCACTGGAGCGCGGACGGGTAAGTGACCCGGCGCAGGGGACAAGAGAGCAGAGGGATGGTCGCGGGCAACCGCGGCACCCACGCCGGAAACCCTGCGGGCCGGGGGGCGATCGCAGGGGGCAGCGGCGCCGGCGACCCCCATGACACAAACATTACAGAAAAACTGTCTCTGCCAAATGTATTGGTCAGATTTTTAAATGGATTCAGTACTTACAATCTGCAAAAATCCGACTGTAAACCAGTGCCCATAGACCTTAATAGAAAATCCAGGCTGTAGTCTACACAGTTCGGATCTTATTTTGTCGATTTTCAAAACCACCAGCTTATTGAACATGTTCTATAATCCTCTGTATTATGGCTGATTCCAGTACAGTTTAATATTAAAGGGTTGGCCGAAATACCCGCGCCAGAAGCTGCGATATGGCGATTGTAGAATACCGTCGGATTTCCAATGGCATTTTAAAGTTACTGTGTAAACAGTCTAGAACTGCACCAAAAACCAAGTAAAAATCCTCAGGTTTTACTGTGCAAATATTGATTCAGAATCCTACAGTATTTTGTCCTTAGTTGTGTGGACGTAAACAACATGAATACAAGTGAATGCCAGTCATCGAAAAATCTGATACTGAAACTTTTCTATATCTTGCTCCTATTGATTGGATAGGAGTTGAGCTGGAAGTGCCGTAAAAAAAAAAAAAAAAAATTCTCCTTCTCCCTCCTTGTCTATGACTAATCATAAAACTGGAAATGGTAAATGTTTATACCAAACGCTCAGGCTGGCCCACGGGGGACCTCAGGACGTGTAAAAAATGAAGGAAAGGGAGCCATT